>VXAV01005636.1:97890-126844 GCA_013399715.1 Alectura lathami | reverse complement strand
TTTTTTCCAAAAACTCAGCAGAGTATCTTGTCCAGAAGGCCACTGCAAAGCTTATGCGCTCCTTAAGCCTACTTAAGTCTACTTAGGACATAAGTAGAGCCTACATAGTCCCACGGGGGACCGTCAGTCACATCAGTAGCATTCAAATCCCCCTATCTTCTTGGCTGGGCCTTTAGCTTTTATTCTGCCTAATAGCATTGGTAAGAAGCCAAAGAAAAAGATCCAAAAATCTAACTGGGTACAGAATCAGCAAAAACTCACAGTAATGGATATAAGGCTTCTTTCCCCCTCTCCTAGACCTTGTGTGTAAAAGAAACATCAGCAGTTTTCCTGTGCTGAGGACAGAACTGAGCAGTGTGACAGAAGAGGTAGAGATCAGCTATCCCTTCCACCCTGTTACAATGCTCATATGGGTTGTCACAGTGAGAACTATTCATCTATTCATTGAAATTTTAAAAAAATGTATATAGCAAACTGATTTTTTTTTTTTTTTTAATGTTTAGTAGGATGGTGGACTTAAGTCCTTAGCAATTTTCAGTGGCTTAAACTTATTCCCCACCACACAGCAAAGAAAAGCTCTTGGCTGTATATAAATTTGACAGCTGCTCTCCAGCCCATAGACACTGAGAGCCGATCAGTCTGTTACAGGTAGCGTCTCTGATAGAAATCTTAGACTGATAGGGAGAGATAAAACCAGCAAATTTTGTAGAAAGGATTTAACAAAAATCTCAAATGAAATCTGGAAATAATAAGAAGTATTTATAAGCTTAAACAGGATTCTGTGAAATGGTGATAAGTATTGTGCCATTCCTGTTAGATTGGGGGTGTTTTTGTGCTGGCTTTGAAAGAGATAGTATTCATCTGTGTTTGTGCTGCAGCTGCCATAGAATGGGCTTAACACGTAAGATTTATATAAGCTGTACGCAGACTACAGTTGCAATGACAGCTTGATTTTATCACTGCCAAATGCAATATGCTGTCCTGTGTTCACTAACCCTCCAGAAATCGAGAAGCATTTTAAATGCAGGCGTAAAGGTTTTTTAGTTCTAAGCAGCAGCAAAGAGCCTGGCAAAAGCTGTGTCTTGCACAACTTAGTCACTGGCTGGTGGCACAGCTGCAGGGTTTGTGTTTCTGCGTATGTATGACTTTGGGAGATGCTTTAGTCGCTGAAGGCGTGGTAGCTAAAATCTTGCTTAGTGGAGCATGTATCCTTGGATTACTGTTGTACAGCCTCGTGGTTGTGTCAGAACTGCTGGCAAACGGACAACAGTCACTGTCACGAGTTTGAATGGGCTATTGAGTGGGTGCAAGCTACTCTAAATTGAAGTGAGCATGGCTTTTGGAGATTGTAAGAGGGAAAGGAACAGCTAGGCTGGATCGTCCTGAAAACACTTGCACATACCTTCTGGTAGGAAAATAAATATGTTCCCATCCAGCTCCCTTAAAACAAAAATCTTCTTGCCAGCTTTGAAATAGGTGAAGACAGAGAGACAGAGATGTTAGCAATGCCAAGGGAACCACTCTGAGATGGAACATCTTAGTTGTTTTTGAAACCTAACATTGGAAATGAGGTAATTTGGGTTCTATTCATGACTCTAGCCCAAGCATTCATTATTATTAATGGTATTGGAGACCCAGTAAAATTTCCTGTATTTCAGCTTCATGATATATAAAATGGGGATAAGTGCACAGGTTCTTTGATACTATGTTAAGTAATAACTTATAAGGTTATCATAGTCATCAATATTTGTAATGTGTGGAAATCTTTGAATATGTAGCTGTGCTCTTGCTAGGTAATGTTGTTGTTAAGCATAAATAAACGAAGAAATAAATTAAGGGACATAATAACTTTGTAAGATGCTGCTGATGTCCGTTTCTCATAAATATTTTAGGTAATACTCAGAATTTGGATTTCGGAGACTTTGTGTGGGTATTTTTGGGAAACAAACAAGAGTTTGAATATACCCTGATTAAAATAATTATAATAAAAAAGCAAAACTACTGTATCAAATATATCCATCAAGGCAACTGTCAGATGTGTGTGTATGTACACTGTCTTCTGTATACACACACGTAAATAAATGATTGAAAAAAATTGTTTTAATGAATCGTGAAGTGGCAGGTGGTGTAATACTTTACATATTGCCGTAATGCTAGGAAATTGTATTTCCCAACAGCTTTTGCTACCAGGAAAGTGAATTACACGCTTGGGTGAGAAGTTTTCTCTAAAGAACGTCAGGTGTGGTCTGGATCTTGATGCTGGAGTGCGTCTTGAAATATCATTCTTCATGATAGTGCCACCATCAAGAAAATCCTGTTTTAGTTGGATATGGCTCAGTGCTGTTGGAATGGGTAGGAAGGATCTGAACTGAGGGAGCCCATGGAGATCGCTTGCTGCCAGCTCTAGAGAGACACACTTGCTGATGTCTTAGTTAAACAGAGTTGAAAAATGTGTCTCTGTTAGTATGATTGCTCCCGGTGAACATTCCTTCAGAAAAATTGCAACAGTTTCCCACAACTTTTTTGGCTTTTTCATTCCCCTACGTCTTGGGCCAATGTTGATGTTGAATTAATGGAATTTGGCTTTCTCCCTCACCCTTCTGTGTGCTTATGTACAATGCACACTATGATCACAACCTCTGCAGCTGATTCCATGCTCTGCTTCCTCTGTGCTCCTTCTCCTCACATCTACATTTTCCTCTTTTGGGGGAATCTCATTTGCAAAAATATGCTTTTGTCACAGAACATTATTTGTGGGCCTGCTATTACACTCTCACTGCATTCATATTTTTGACAGCATGCACCAATTTGCTCGTAATTCCATCATGTTCAGTATATCACTGAATTGGGAGAATAATTTTGGCATATGCTAAAGCCTCTTGGTTTACACACACAAAATGCTATTCTGGTAACAAAGTAGTGAATATGTTTTATAATAGGATATATATCATTACAAATGGAACACTGGTTTTACAAAATATTTTAAGAGGAAGGTAAATTAGATCATGAAAAGTGTATAAGGGCTATAAATTATGCAGTAGCCTAAAGAATTATTATAAAGAGATTTGGTTGCAGCCTGAGCCCACGAAACTTTTAACTGTGGCCATTAAAATAAACCATATCAACTGCTCGCAGCCACAGATGATGTATTACTTTTCATGGAATGGTCATCTGAAACTTTAGAATTATTCATGGCACGGAAATAATGGTCACCCTTAATTCTGAATGCAGATGTGTTTTAATGAGTGATATTACATGGGGAATGGAGGTAGCATGAACTAGAGTTTTTATAGCTCTCTCTTGGCATTCAGAACACTTTCCCCCCCAAGATTTGCATTGAATTTGTGGGAAAAGCTGTAATGTCTGATGTAGCTTGCGAAAGATGCTCTGGGGCGATGCACTGAAGTGTCACGAGATGGAGGAGTGTATTTGACACCATTGCTGTCATGGAAAGTCTTCCTTAGATACCGCAAAAAGAACTTCCATTTCCCTCCTGTCTAAAACAAGCATCTCTTCATCTCTCTCTCTCTCTCCCTCTCTTTTTTTTTTTTTTTCCTCTCTCTTTTCCCATTATTTCATTACAACATTGTGCTTGCCTTCTGTTCTTCTTTAAGCTTGTGCAGCCAAGCCCACCTCTCAGGAACATTTCCTGTAGAATCCATTGACAGACCTCACTGAAAACTTGTTGGCTGAGTGCCACATCGCAGCGGTGGTACAGGAACAGTCCATCAATAAAATTCATCCGTTTGCACCATCACAGGAGAATTAGCAACACTTTGGACCCCTCTTCTTTGCTGGAGCAGAACCCTGCAATAGGTACCTGGGGGCCTCAGGCCAGGGCTGGCAGCATGCGCACGTCCCACCAGGAACACCATTTCCTATCTCTGTGCAGCTCTGTTGTTGTGAGCTTGTCTGATTTTTGTGTCAGTGAAAGATGAAATCTGAGTTAAAAGTTAGTGATTAACTCTATCATGGAAAATGCTCACCGGGGAATCTGGAGGAGAGGCTGTATTTGTTTAATCCGTGAGCTGCAGTAGTTTTGAATTATAGCTTTACTTAAGACCTCAAAAGCCCTTTGCAGCTTTGGATGAATGTAGTGACTGCCTCTATGTTAGTGCTGTGGCATCCAGACTGAAATTTGGAGTAACTACTCCAGACAGAACAGTGAAGAAGTGCTGCTTAAGTAAAAGGCAAGGAAGGGATAAAACAGTGTATCTTAGGATGAGATGAAATTAGATCATGATTAGCCATTACCCAGGTCATTAATCTCTGGGCTGTTTTAGGGAAGGAGGAACGTATGGAGGAGTTGTGACTTTCCCCACAGCCTGGATCTCTCTGTTACTCCTGAATACTTTTGTCCCTGTTTCCCAGTGGCTGTCGTTGTCACTCTGGCACAGTTCAGGCTCCACATGTGTCTGTGTGTCTGAGGAGCTGAATCCTTGAGTCTCTGTTTCCATTTGTCACTAGAAAATAACACTCCTGTGACTACACTATGTGGCTTCTTGTCAATGCAGAGCGGTTATCATGTTACTTCTGGATCATAATCACAGCAGTAGATAATGTTATTAAAAAAAAAAATCAGTAATTTCAGTATAGCTGAATTAGTGCTGCTGCAAAATAAATGAGTCACAACTGAGCAGGCTTCGTGCTCTGGGCTCATCGGAGGCACCCAGGGAGGGTCCAGGATCTGGGCATCCTGCTGAGGCATCAGCTGTGCGTGAGTACCCTGAGCTCCTCAGAAGGCACTGGGTGACTCCAGAACCCCCTCTCCACACAGAGTAATTCTCAGTCACCAGTGCGATGTGCTGGGTGCCAATGTATGCGCTGCAGAGGGGCTATAAATGTTATTATTTGGCAGTAGCTTCTCACCAGTGTACCAGCATTTATCTGCAGGGCAGTGCTATTTCAGATCAAACAGTCTAAAAGCTCTGCCATCTCAACGATGGAAACACTATTTAATGTATTATTTTCTATTTTATATTGCATTATTTCTGTTATACATATATATATATTTCTCCTAGGTACGCATATGTAGTATATTATCATTAATTTCAACAAAGCTGTTTATACTGCTGCAAAATTTGGCTTTGTAGGTGGGCACTGTACTTATCCATCTTCCTTTGACCCTCAACCTTAAGAAATCTACAGGGAGAATGATGAAAAATTAATGCTGCTTTGCATCTGCAGCTGTTCTTGGTGCATCAGTGTCACCAAGAAAGCAGTGCTGCACCCTCATAAAAAATATTTTCTGCATATCATGTACCCAGTGACAATCCACACAGGCTTTCATTTGAATGAATTTTGTTTGTGCTGTGTGACTGTATTGCCAGCTCTAGGGATTTTATCATTAGTCTCCTGACAGTTGGTTTTTGTTGTTTTTTTTTTTTTTTTTCCTTTTAATTTCTTCTGACAACAGTGCTATGTGGCTGTTGTTGGTTTAGCCTAGTTTGATGTGAGTTGATAATAATTACAGTAGTAGTTCACAGTATTTTTATAGGATTGCTATAATTTGCCTGTAATTTTACCTAGAATGGTAGAAAGGAATCTCTGATTTCTAAAGGAAAGTAAAACTCTAACCATGGTACTGGGGAAAAGAGCTTGAAAATGTTTCCAAAAGATTAAAAGCTGAAGGGCTAAAATTAAGCCTTCAATTATCCTAAAGCTTAATCTTGTGATACTAAATCCTTTTTTTATGTGTTGGGGATCTGACCTGTGAGTTTTGTGTGTCTGGGGCTGACAGTATCAATTACATTACTGCAACCCATTAAGCCAGTGGCCTTTGGGCACTGACCTTTTCATCTCTAATGTTAAAGTAGTTTATGCAGGCAGGGTGTGAGATGAGTACACTTGTTTTCTTTCTCGTTTTTCACAGCTTGGCACTAACATAAATTGTGGAATTTCTGGCTATTTTGCTTTGTGTATGGTTTTTCCAGGGTAACTTTAGCTGATGGCATGCCGTGGTTTGTAAGAGCCCTTCTCTAATATCTGTTTGCTGCTTTGCAATGCAGCTCTAGGATTTACATTTATTTCATTTATCATCACTAAATGAAGTTCCTTAAAAGGTGGAAAGAGGCTGGTGAATCGCTTCATAAAGATTATGCTTAGGTTTCACCGAATTAAGCTGTTTTGTCTTTGTAATTGGTGCCCAGCTGCCTTGGCTCTGGCTCTTGGTGGATGAGGTGGAGAGAGAGGATCTGCATCACTCTGGTGACGAGCCCTTTGTTCTGTAACTCTCTAAAGTATCTTGAAGCTGCTGGATAATCATAAATGGTAATAATGTGAGCGAACAAAAGAGATTAAGGTTTTCAGATATTCCTTTTTTGTGTATTGTATGAAAATATCTGAACAAAATGAGGAAAAAGTCTATTTTTAATTATACCTGTCATCCTGAAGCCTTGGAATCTAGAAATGTTTCATGGAAGTTTCTTAAACTTTACCCCTGGATAGGTTTAACTCTTTGCTTCGACTAGTGACTCCTCTTGTATTTTCAGATTGCTTGTTTGATTTTTATTCTATTCGAGATGGAAAACATGTTCCTTTTGTGGGTAATTTGTTTTAGCCGGTCCACATGGCCAGAAAATGAGTTCAAATGCCTCAGAGGAGCCAATTCTTCCTAACGTGCACATCAGATGTCACATATTTCTTCTTAACTCTTTGGACATTTAGCTTCCAGCCTTACAAACAGCAATGCCATAAGTAGAAGAATGTTTATAAATGTACCACTAAGCAGAAGAAAAGCCTCCAGCTAGTTTTAGTGGTGTTTTAATTAATTATGAACAGCACAAACACTGTGCATTTAGCCATTCTTCTTACATAGCAATTATGTGTATTATATGTCTTTATCCCTGCTTTCTGCGTATGGACAGACAAATATCTGTATAATTTAACATTAATTACGTATGAGGCCTTAGTACATTCGTAACAATACTATTAGATTAGAGATGTAAATTGAACCCAGACTCCCTTTGCTCTTTTTTTTTTTTTCTATGAGAACTGCCCTTTTGCTCACGTCTCCTTCCTGACAGCACTGTGACGGTTTAAGCTGCTCCAGGGGTCTCTCCCCACAACAGAACATCGTCACCATCAGATTTTCAGCGGCCCGTCCTTCCATTGTCACTGTCTCTGCCTTGCTATGTGCTCTGAACACCTGCACATCCATTTCTTTGAAGCTCTGTCAATCCAGGGATGGGTGATCTGGCCTGCTTTGACCAGGCTGTACATTCATGTATTTGTTGGTTATTTCTTTCTTTCTTTCTTTTTTTTTTTTTTTTTTTTTTTCAGGTGGTGAATATATCTTTGTTTAGATATATTCTGTTCTGGGGGACAGAAAAAATGTAGGTTTAACTGTTAACTGAGTTAACTCTAGCTCAGCATACACCCAGCCAGAAAGCCCACCTAGCTCCTGAGTCCCTACCCTAACCCCAAACATAACCCTACTCCAGAAATTCGTATAAATATCAGATCTGGCCATGAAATCCCTAATTTTTCTAATGCAGTTAGTGCAGAGGCACTGGCCATCCCATGACCAGTCCAGGACCAAGCAGACGGCAACCCATCTTCATTGACTTATCTGTTAGATAATTCGGGGGAAACCACAGTTTCTCTTTCAAACACGGGTGGTAGAAGAACAGCTGAAGAAGGCTGGAGTTGGGGGAGTGACATGAGCCACTCCTGACACTTGTCAAATCTAATTTTCTCCAACTGGTCATCCCGGATCCGTGGAGTAGGTCACATATCTGGAGGGAAAATGAATTATCTGGTTTCTGAGCTCTGAGGGAGGCAGCAGCTCAGCCATAACATCAAGATTACTTTTCAGCCACCTTAAAAAATCATGTTGGAAAAGGCCCGAGGTAAAAATCCAGCATCGTCCAGCATATTTGGGAAAAATGACAGAGTCATATCTCAGAAGGTGTAACAACCTCCCTCGATCCCTGTAGAAACTGAGAGGGAGTAGTTTGAATTGCAAGGGGAGGACAGGCAGAAACAGGTACTTTTTAGCTGCTCTGGACTTAGCATCACCAGGGTATTAGTGAGATTTTTACAGCCAAAGAAGCAAGAATTTGTACTGCAGTAGAAGAACGAGTGAAGCCTTAGACAGCCTTGGTGAGGGGGCAGTGTCTCTATTTTCAGTACTTGGCTTTCACTGATGCAACCTCATAACTGAGTGAATGTGCTGAACACTTTTTAGACCCAGCCCTCTGGGGTCTTTCTGAACCCCCTGTGGGCTTGGGTACCCTAGGAGAGAGGCAACTCCAGATTGTTGGATGGCTTTGGGAGCTCATGAAGTGGAGAGGCTTCTGGATATTTCATTTCCACACATAGGAACTGTACTGGAGCAAAATTCCAAGGAATTTGAGACCTTCAGTAAACTTCTCAGCTTCAGCCCTCATGTGGCATTGACCTCCTTTTGAGCAGTTACAATGGTTATGATGGAGCAAATATGGCCACCATGCGAGATGGACGCTGCTTTCCTCACTGTGCACCTTCCAGCTCTGGGGCCGTAACGCCACAGATGACGTCAGCCAGGAGCTCTGAACAGCAGCTTGTTGGAAAGGGTTTGGGGCAGAGCTCTACACTAGTCCCTTCCTTTCTAGAACACTCTCTGTCTCTTAGACTTTTCCCCTTGTTTTTAGGCATTTCTAAATTCTTAAAGACTGCTCTGAAGAGAAAATCTTTGAGGAAAGGGCTAACTGAAATTTCCCAGAGGGAGTGCTCTAAGGTGGTAATAACTCGATGGTTGGCCAACGCTGCTGTGAGGCTTCCCACTCCTTTGTCAAAGCTGGTTAACTAAAAGGCCTTCTCCCACTGCGGACTGTCAGACAGAATTTGTCTTACCGAGTGAGGGTGAATCAATGAACTGATTAGCAATTGTTGAATTGAGTATTTCTGGAATTAGCACTGGTATGATCTCCATGGGTTTGTCGGTGTTGTTAGATGTAAAGGATTGTGGTCAGGTCAGCTGAAATGGGAACAGCTCTTGTACTTCCAATGGCTTGATTTGTCGCAGGGGAGGTTTTGCCCACTGTACAGTGAAGGAGACATTGGAGTAGGAGGCTTTCAAATAAGGTAAATCAATCACCTTTCCTGCCCGTATTCCTTTCCCTTTTCTGTTTTAATATTATTGATGAAGTGACCAAAATGGTGTCTGGGTATATCTAAAAAATCAATGAAAAAGTAAATCTTAAAAAAAAAAATCAATTGTCCTGCAGTGGGAATTTAAATGTTACCCATTTTTATTGTACCCTGTATATACTACATAAAGTATCTGGCTGTCAAGACGTATTTTGCTTTACCTCCTTCAATCAGATTGTGTAGGAGGTTATTTCTTAAGAGAGGAAGAGCTGTTAATTTTAGTTTTAATAGGAAAGGTCCCAAATCCGAGCTCCCTGCGTCAGAACTCTTCTGAACTTTTGAGTTCTCTGCAGACTTCAAAGAGCTCCCTAATTGCTTTCAGTTAGGAAACAGTTTAATAAGCTTTATTTAGATCCCTGTCTGTTCTTCCTGAGCCTTTTTCTCATTTTCAACTGCATCTCTCCAACTACTGTACAGATTTTATACTTTACAGGACCATTTTATTTTGGCTCAGTCATCATCTGTTGGCTGGTTCACCCCTGTTCCACGCAATCTCCTTCTGATTGCTGTCTCCTCTGCCCATGGGTGGCTGCCAACATTGCCCAACATTGGGCACGTTTGTAGATGTCTGGGAGATGTGCTCCCTACTTGTCCCAAACAGGCCTTGTGCATTCGGGGAGGGGCTGCCTGAGCCTGGTGACTCCACGAAAGGGGGGATATTCTGGATTTTACAGAATGACAAGGACCACAAGAACATCTTACCCTGGCTGTACGCAGGGTAGGATACAACCCAGTTGTCATTCTTTCTCTGCCTGCTCTCCCCAACAGGCAGAGCAAAGCACAGAAGTAACTTGTCCAGAGTTGTCAGTGCCAGGAGACAAAGTCAGGTCTTCTGAGCACAAGGGCAGCGTTCGGTTTAACACTCCTACTTTCTGTGATGATGTGACAGTGTAATTTAGCTGTACTGTAATTTACTGTGCTGTGCTATGTGTTCTACATTGCAGCAAGGCTGACCAAGTTTGTAATTTTAGTGTATATGTTCAACATGCTGCTCATTTTTCCATTATCAGGGAAGCCTGTAATTTATCCCCCTCACTTGTGTCTCATACTGGAGCATTTCATTTCCATGATTGTGAGTTATCAGCATCCAATCCTTGAAGCTACGACTGGAGATAATAGCCTAAAGTTTCCCAGGTGAATAATTACTTCAGCTGTCCAGCTTGTGACATCTTTGAGTGCATTTTTCCCCTACAGACGAAAGCATTCAGCATTTTCTGAAGACCATGACCTTCTACAGTGTCTAAAATCTGCTTTGTTTGAACTCTTGTTTGGATGCAGTCTGCCATTACGTGTTCCTCCCAGTTTAGTTCTCCCATTCAGCCTCCAAAATATTAACAAATGTATGGCAGAAAAATGAATGGATGAATGGTGCTTATGCTACTAACCTTTTTTTTTCTTTTTCTAGGTTGCTGTCTCTAATAGATATTTTGACATGAGATTTGCAAAACTGCCCAAATTATTCTAGAGCATGAGTTTCAGTGAAAGTTCTTGGGATCTGAGATTTTTCATTTGTGTTTATTTTAAAATCCTGTCCCTGTTGCCTAGCAATTACTATTTAATACTGTCAGAACAAAACTATCAGGTTGATATTTTGCAGACACAAGGGCAATTAGCTTCTCAATCCACACTCAGGAGGAATCAGGTGCTGTTAGTGAAGTCCCATGCCTATCTTTGAATCTCTTCTCTAGCATGGAAACATGGCATTCGGTGCAAATATTTTTCTCAATTCTGCTTTATATATTATACAATAAATATGTGAGGCAATCTGTACATGAATCCAGCCTCCAGGGCTTTTGATACAGCAGGATGCCCTAAATATGTAGTTGATCTTAATATTCTTGGCATAAATATGATTTATCCTGTGTGCACAGCCTCAGATAATGCTTGCAGGACTCTCAGTGGACATGCATGCATAAGTACAACGAGTCTTGCTCTTGAGGCAGCTAGTGGTTACCCCAGCCATTCTTGGTCTGCCTTATGCAAAAGCTTCATTTTTTAGTAGAAGTGATGTTTGGGAATTTTCCCCAGTGAATCAAAAGGCAGGGCTAATTTCTAGCAAGCAGATGTTGTCAAGGCATTTTCTTTTCGTCTTAGCCTGCTCGAGTTACAAAAGAACAAGTTGTGAGTGTTAAGGATCCTTTCAAAGTGCTCTGTGAGGGGCTAATGAGCACACTGAACACATGGAGAACGGATGTTATTCTGTACACTGTGCATGTGGTTACCTTGTGTTCAGAGACATAATTCCTTACGTAGGCAAGGAGGGAGCTGTCGGGTCAATAACGTGCACAGTTCCTAGGTAGCTATTGTTTTTGTACACACTGTTCCATGCCTACAGTTAAAAAATTGAGCAGAATCTTAATACATCACCAAACTGATGATGAGCTGTAGTGAGCCGTCCGCAAGGTTTTCCTGCTGTCGGTACAGGTAGCAGTAAGCACGGTATTTCCCTGGGAGGGCAATTTGCATGGTCTGTCATCTGCGGCAATGGGAAGATTCAAAATATTCCATTGTAAACTTTGGGAAAGCTCAGACATTGGTGCTGTGCGTCTGTCGAGGCTTGTGCAGCATGTAGCCAGCCTCTTCAGTATTTTGCTTATCTTGCTCAGTACATCTGCTCAAAATACATTTCTTCTGATTGTGCATCTTGTTTGGCGACTCGTCGGATTCACTGGTGTTGATCACTTCCCTTAATGCCAAGACTGCATCTGTTGACATAAGTGGATAGACACGTCGCTGTAAGTGGCCAAACCATCTCAGATGTTCAGGCAATATTCTGAAAATAGATGTTGCTTATTCTAAAGATAGAATATCATTCAGGTTTGTTTTGAGATAGTGGGAACACAAAAAACATTTATCTTGATCTTTCAGAGATTCTAACTAAGGAGTATCATTGTACTTAAAAGTGGTTGACTACAAAGATTCACATCACTTATTAGAAGATTATAATTCTATTTTTATTTTTTTAAATACTTCAGCTTTTTATCGTCCTTCTGTAAATGCAATGTGAAGTTCATCATTTGTGAGAGGCATGTATTTCCTGGATATTTAAATTGTTCAGAAATGTATTTGCTATGTCACAGCTAAGTGTTTTTATTGCTGCTTAAACAACATTACATGTTTTATTGATCACAGAGATGTCAGGCTAAGTGCATCTGCCTCTGCCCAATGTCAGAAGTAGTTGTGGGTCTGTCCGGCGTTTGGATGGGTGACCTGTTTGCTGCAGGCATGAGCAGTGCTGGAGCTTGAAGGGCTATGAAACAGGAGAGAACACAAACTGAAGGACTGCAAAGATTCAACCAGTTTTGGCCCATTTTGGTCTGAGAGCCCAGGAAGACAGAAAATATTTAATGAACATGAAAATAGCTACAGATCCTCCCTGGGTCAAGCTCTTTCTTTGCTCACAGTGTGCTTAAGCTGAGGAGCGATGGCCATGTTTTAGGAAGCACAGAGCAGCTCTGTCCCCAGGTGCCACCGGGTTTTAAATGGTGCAGTGACAGTCATTTTCTGTTGGGGACAGGACCACAAGGGGCTGAACAGAACCTATACACTTTTCTTAATGCTCATCAAATAGTCATCGCTTGTAATGGATATTTACTACTGACCTATGGACTAAAATGTTTAAAAGCAAATCAGGGTCTAGAGCCTGTGCCCTGATGAGAACTGCCGGGATATAGCCACTGTAATTCTCCAGGGTCATTGTTTCAGAGGTGTGAGGTCAGTACAAATCTGGCACATAAACGCCTGTAAAGGTCTGCCCTAGCATCAGTTTTGAAAATGCTGAAGTGCTGGAGTGAATTATGCTGATATACTCAAACGCAACACAGCCCTCCCTCACATCCCCACCCACATAATGAAGAGAGCCATTAATTTTAATAGGCCCCATCATGAACTGTGGTCTCCTGGGAGCTGCTGCACACTCATTTCCGTGGGAGCAGAAAGCCATGGGGCGGGTGGGCTGGAGAGCAAGCAGCAGGAGCTGCATCAGTCAAGCAGTAAAAGCAGGCACAGTCCCTGAGCCCGCAGCAGAACGCTGTTCTGGGGGAATGTTTAGCTTAAATAGACACCATGGACTGTAAATAACATGGGAGCTCTCCTGTTGCATCCCGAAGCAGTCCATTCCCTGGCTAATTCAGTTCTTGATTGTTTTTCTTTAATGTTATTTTTATATCCTGGCAGTTTCCATCTTTCCCAAATAGGCATGCCATTGTTTTTGTAATGTATTATAAAAACATGGAACAAACACCAAAAGCTTTACACTTTTTAATCAATATTTGGAGTCATATCTTGTTAGAACTACAAGCAGAGCCACAAAAATGTATTAAAAAATACATTTTTCTTCAATACATAAGCCAGCAACCCATGATCATAATGGAATGACTAACTACTGTAATTGGGCATTGTAACACATTGTATGGCTTTAATTTCAGACAACAAGCAGCAATTCAATAGCATAGACACTGCTGTCACCTCTGAAATGCTTTCATGCCTGAAGGATTAGTGAATGTCTTAAAAGAATCGTGGATTATTTCTCTCACAGTACCTATCACAGAACAAGGAGCAGAAAAGGCTGGGTACTTGGTCACAGAAACATCAGGCATCCCTCACTACCCAGAGTCAGCCGTGGTGTGATGACGAGGGGCAGAGCAAGGCAAAATGCCTGACAGAGGCTGGCAGTCACCCAGAGGAGCTCACGCGGTCACATATGCCATAATCCTCTGAGTCCAGGCAATGCGCAGACTTTGAGGAACAGCTTTTTAAAACTTGCTTTGGAAACAAACCATCCTGAGCAGCACTCTGCACTGCTGTTTTCCTAGCAAATCTGAATGCTTGCAATGGTATTCAGCTGGGGCACTGTCATTTCATCCTCTCTGGGTTCAGGAATTAATATTTGCATTATGTACAGAGTATATAAGGTAAAAACCAAGCATGTTTTCTAATGGTTACTACATGCATAAGACACAAAGTAAGAACAAAAAGGAAGGGGTAGTTTTTATTTTTAATTTAAGGGATTCCATATGAGCAAAGTGTACCAGCAAATGAAAATGAACACCAAAGTTCGAGGAGGCGCAGCTTAGCCAGCAGGCTGGCACGGGGCTCTCTAACAAATGCGGCCCATCCCCACTTGTGGCACGCAGTCACATCACTGTCAGCGCCCATTTCTGCTGCGCTGCATCACTCCCCTCGCCACGTCCATCATCCCCGAGCAGCAGCGTGGGGTGATCTCTCCTCCACCGCTTTCTCCGCGTGGCTGCGATGAGGATGATGGGCTGGGAAGCTGTGAGCAATGCATTGGGTGAATGGAGCTTGATATAAATAAATTAGCCCCTGTGTTGCTTAAATTAATGATGCTATTGGTGGTGACAGGCCAAGGTAAACCAGGAAGGCTCACCATTGCTGAACAGAAGCTCACATCATGCTTTTTAGGTCTATGAACTGGAAAATTAATATGAGGTTTTACAACCTCCTGTTGTGCTTAGAAATGGAGGGCTGTGATACGCTTCTCAGAAATACATAATTTTAAAATTATACTTTAAAAATATTGATTTCTTCAAAATAACTTTTAATGTCATATTAATGACTTTTGCCACACACTTTATGTGAGCTCATAAGTCATCTTTACAGAAGGATATGACATTTTATAATGCCACATTTAGGCAAATACTCCCCCCAAACATCTTTAGAGCAGTGTGAAAACTGTTATTATCATATGAGCTATTTTCTCCCACATATAAATCTACCTTTCAAGTTGTTTTTTGGTACCCTGATGGGCTACTGCAGCATTTTATTTCTTTCTCAGTCTCAATGTACCATAATTTTAATTGAGAATAGTAAATTATCATGGTAATTTGAGATATTCTCAGGTAAGAGATTTACAAATAGCAGGAGGGGATCAGCATCATTTGTTACTCACTGCTGGGAAAGAGGCCTGGGAAGACAATGGTATCAGGAGAAGTGAAGAAAAGCAAATCACACATCGCATGTGAATGAGAAATGTTAAAGGTAGGAAAACAAATGTAGAAATACACCTGCTTTTTCCGAGGAGGAGAAGTGCAGCACAGGCACACAAAGTAGAGGGGAAACACTGTAGAGATAATAATCTGTCCAAGCCTGTCCTCGTCCCCCACTGATTACCACCACTTTCTCTAATGTCGGCTGGTTGCATGACTTCATCTCTTCCACCAACGATTTTTTCAGTGGCTATCCTGCCTAAAGCTGAAGATATTCTGTCTGTTGTGATCCTCAGTCGCTGATGTTTCTGACGTGTGCTTCACTCTGGATTTCTAACATTATTAATATTTTTTACCCTGAAAAATATCCACAGTTTATGGGCATGTTATGAAAAAAGAAGGGCCAGCAGCTGACTTTTAATGACACGTAATCCGTTATTCCTCTGTCTACCCAACAGGTTCATATCATCGCCTGCCCCTCCTGTTTCTGTTTTTATCTCTTCTGCTGGTGGACTAGAAGCGCAATTAAACTTCTCAGCATTCTCTACTGGCTTTCGAATAACAGTTGAGTTGGATTTGTTTGTCATTCCTACAGTCGTACACATCCTGCACCTTTTCAGGATAATTTTTCTTTCACCTCTCTTCAGTCCTCCCCTGTATCATCAGTGTCTGGTGTCTGCCTTCCTGTTGTACACGCAAAATGAGCAGACTGCCTCATCGTTTGCAAAATCCTGGGTATTGGCTTCCCTCTCCCAATGATTTTCTAACGAACAAACACAAGGTCAATGGGAAAGCTTTGCTCAACTCCAGTTGCTATTGTGAGATTAAACACTCATCATGGTCCCTGTAAGGATTTGCTGTTCTTCTCACTATCTCCTGCAATAACCCACATTTAGCTTTTATCTTCTGGAAGCATTTTTTGTTTAGACTATCACAGACTTTTTCAAAGCCAATAAAGTTAATGATGATGGGTGCACAATTCTCTGAAACCATCTTGTTTTCCTTTCAGCTGCTGTTTATCTCTGATTTCCTCTGCGATAAAATTATCCTCTTAAGGTTCGGTCTGATGCTGACAGTGAGCCTGTGCTGCACCGACTGCCACAATCTGTCAGACCACCATCATTTGGCAATTAAAGCCTTTTTCCAGTTGCTTGTTGCTTTCCTGCCTCTCCGGGTTCACTCGCGCTTGTTTAAGTCACGCAGCCGTTCTCCTTCATCCCGCCTTAAAGCACTGTTTGCTCTGCTGGTTTGCCTGCGTGATTTCTGCTCCAACCTGCGCATTCCTGGAGAAGCTTCCAGCCAGCGGTGCTGACGTTATGGCTGGGGATGTTTTGTGCACAGAGGGTTGCCCGCACATGTAGCCCTAGCTTTTGGTCTATGAAGAAATCACTCCCCCTGTTCTGCTCGCTCTTTACCCACGGTTGTGGGGGCTGTCCTCTGGGTGGCTATGCTGCAGCATTCTTTCATTTCCCATTAACTTGAGATTTAGGCAGGTTGTTATAGTCTTTCTCTCCAGGGTCAATGGTATAGATTCCTTTTGTGCGGTTTTCTATCGATGTAAATAAACACTTGAAAGCAGTACCCACATTTATCTATTCACTATAAAATAGAGGCCAGGATCTTAACTCATTTTGTGAACTCAGCTCCTGCCTGGTGCTTCAAATGGTCAAAAGCCACTCAGAAAAAATCTTGCTGGAATTTCCTTCCTACTTTAAGCTTCTACTAACTGTTCTTTGATTGTTCTTCTGGGTACCCGTGGATGCAAATGCGCAGTTAGACATTTTGGTGCTTATTAGCATACACTGGTCTGCTAATTTCATGCAAATTGTTAAACCTGCGTGGGAAGATTGGACAAACAGTAGCTGATGCATTTTTACGCTGGGGTATGTGCCTGACCGAAAAAACAAATAGAGAATATTCCTAATGTGAGAACTGTGTTACTTTACTTCCTCTCTCACCTATTTTTGATTGCTTTGGGGAGTTTTGGTACATCACTCAGTAAAAGGATGACCTAGGATCACTGTTAGGTAGAAATGGAGGCTGATTTGAATGGGAAACGCTATGGGATCCTCTCCTTGAAGAGCCACAGAACACATTTAGTCTGGAATGAAGAGCTAGAAATGGAGAAATGCATCTGATAACTGCTTGTTATGGCTGAGAGTGCCATTTTGGAGGTGGTAGTGATGGGAATGACAAAGATGTGCAGAAGAATTGTAAAAAATTAGAGAAGGGAGGACCATGCAGGATACACTGGTGCTGTGGAAGCCATTGTGCTTTTGGAAGAATTTTTGCTCCTGTCACTTAGTGTTTTGTTCATTTTTAAAACAATTTTTTTTTCTTTCTCTCTTTCTTTTTGTTGTTTTTTGAATCTGTCATATTTTGATTTTGCTCTAGTAAGATGACTTAGCTCCAGAGGACTTTCAAAGTTTGTGATAAACCTAAACAAGTTTCAAAGCTATAAATACACACACGCAAACACATAAACATCATTTTTCCTCTGCTAACACACATCCTCAGAGTGGATTTCAGTAGCTTTATAAAAATGCTGGTAGAAATTGTTCAAAGCAAGTGAAAGCGTCATCATTCTTCTGAAAAATATGAAATGTGCTAGCATATAGGTAGGTACCTCTTTTGTTTAAAATCATTCAAGCAGACAAAAAATACAGAAAGAAAGGTCCTTATAATATTGAAATCTTGGCTTGTGATGGTCGGTATGCAAGCAGGGAGGAAAATTTTTTGTTTGTTTGTCAGTCAATGCAAGGGCTTTCTACTGAAAGTGATGAGGGCGTAAATGTGACTGAGGACACGATTCTGCCCAAATTAGGTCAAGGGAAGAAAATTTATTGTCTGCCTACATCCTGTGTCGTGTCTGGAACAGGAGAAACCAATGAGAAACACCAGCTTGTGGCCCAACAAACACAGTTATTGTGCACTGTGTCTTCATTTGGATGCCACGCTCAGTTAATAACCAGATCTCTGCCATGCTTCTTTATTGCTTGGGTTGAAGGAGAAAGTAATTAAACTTAATAGGTATTGCCCTTGCTGTAAGGCCACTATACATTTAAAGTTCCCACCAAAAGTAATTAATACTAATAGAAGTCATGAGTCCTGAACAAAGACATTTGTAAGCCAAGTAATATACAACATGTAATTTTTTAAAAATAAATTATTTATTTTCTTGTACATCCACAAGAACATAATTTCCTTTCTTCATGGGTTTCATTCTCACAGATTCAAAAATGTAGTGAATTTTTTTTTTTTATTTTCAATGTGTGAATGTTGCTTCTCCCGTAGTATTTCTCAAGAAAAGCTATAAGTTCACACAAATGTGATTTATTTTTGAATGTTAACACCTCTAATTTGAAGGCAAGCAAGAGTTTAAATTACGTATTTCTGAATTGCAAGTTCTAATAGTGCTAGGCAAGCACTGGGCACAGCTAACTGACCTATGACTCTCTGATGTTCACAGAGGGGAGAGATTTATGTTGTTGTTAGAAATATGATGATGTCAACATCTTACCACAGCATCAATATCAGCTCTGCAGTGGCACGAACACAGCTAGTTGAACTCCTCAAGAAAGCTATCAGTGCTGTGTTCAGATGTAGCTATAAGAACTTTGAATCATGATAGACAAGGTTTTGATTAGAATTAGTGTCATGTTTTCCCGTTGTAAATCATTTTCCACTTACCTGCCAGTCAAGCTTGGCTTAGCTGGCCTCTGCATGGGAACAGATCAATTTCTACATAGAATTGCAAGAGAAATTGCTTCTAATTGTTTTCTAGGGGAGCCATTAGATCACATACTTGAAACCTAACCCTGTGCAACCTTGGTGTATTTCCATGAATAACCAGTTTCAATACTTTAGTGACCCAATTATTTTAGTTCTTGAAAAAACAAACAAGTAACTTCAACTCTCCCCAACTCTCCAAGGACGAAAAGCCAGGCACCAACACATATTCTCTCTGTTGTCAGAACGGTTGCAAAATTCCAGTCTGTGAGGTGCAGAACTCCCTCAGCCAGGCTGGCTAGTGCTAAGCAGGCAGAGAAACAGCACGAAGCCAAGTCATGCAGCCAGAGGAGGAGAAAACTCATCTCACAGCTTAGAAACTCTAAGCAGCAAACGGTGAAATATCTGCCTGGGGTTACAAACTGTGCTCGGTGCCAGGGAGCTGTGCTCTTTTTGAGGCTGTGTGTGTCCAACTTCCATCCACTGAATTGTCGCTATACCTTTTCCTTAATGCCACACTTTCCCCAGTACCAAACATCCCCATCTGTGTTTGTTACTACTGTGTGGTTGTCCTTAGGCCAACTCAGAGAGCTCATCTCACTGAACTCTACACGTAATTGGGGGGGTTTTGTTGTAATATCTTCCCAGTATTTCCACGTTCCTCTTGAAGTGAAGATGCAGAGACTGGACACAGTACTGAGCAGTGGTTTTGCCAAGGTTGCTGCAGAAGGCCGTGCTACTAGCAGGTGGTACTTCCTACTGCTGAGGTTTTCAGGGAACTGGGTGGGGACAGTAAGCCCCCACTGGAGAAAACACAGTGACAAATGCCCTTACTGTTATTTTAGGCAATCTGTTCTCTCTGTGCAGATATTGACAAAAAGGCCATTAAAAATTACTAGCCATCAAGAGGGTTACTGAAGGAAAGCAAATATCTATTGATTTCTTGCTTTACAATTATGCTATTTATCCTATTTAGCAATTGCAGTTTTGCCGTGGTATCTCTTGTGAGGGCAATTATCAAACCAATGGAATGAATTATGTGGCTGTAGAGATTTAGATGAGGAGATGGAAGGAGGTGAAGGACTCCATCGGCTCTCTTTGTTGTCCAAGTGCCTGATTCAGACACTGTGACTGTGGAAGCCCCTGCTCCTGGGTATACAGCCAAGTGTCCTCATTCTGCATATGCGTGTATGTGGAGCCTGCACTGTATATCAAAGGAAAGATCAAGACTTTCAAGATAAAACCTGCAGAGCATGTAGAGATAACATCTTTTTTTTTTTTTTTTTCTGCTTTTCATCTGATATTACCACAGTGGAGTCTGTTCTCATTTTTCTCTCTCTCTCTCTCTTTTTTTTTTTTTTTTTTTTCCCATGGTTTAACACTGAAGCTCAGTTTAGAATCTTTGCAGTGTGCTTTGTATTCTTTCTTCCTGTCATTCTGAAGCAGCTGGTGATCTTCTATACCACTAGTTTTGTCTTTTGAACACTGAAATAGGTATGATGAAGGTTTAATATGACTTCTTGTTTCTCTTCTTTTTTTTTTTTTCTTTTTAATTGAGCAAGCAGATGCAATCAAAACATCTCTAATGTCACAATTCAATGAAATATGTAAAGAAAACTCCCAGAGGCTGCTCTAAGCACAGTCCTACAGAGAGCTCTCTAGATCTGTTTCCAGAGATTACAGCACCTGATAAGATGGTGACAGTGAGTTTGTACTCAGAAATGATTTTGTTCCTGCTTCCCTCATTTTGCATTCTTCCAGAGCAATGGAGATAGAGTCCTGGTGACCAGGTTGCTGGCATATGTATAAGCCTATGGAGGTTCTTGGGCATGATCTTGATTGGCTCAGGAAGCAAAAGTTCTCAAGAGAAAGTAAATGAGACGCGACCCTTGCTCTGCTGAGGGGGTCTGCTGGCTCTGCTCCACAGCCACCCTGCCCAGCCGCAGCTGCTGTGCTCTCCTACAGTTTGTTTCCTTCTTAGACTATGTCTGTCCAGTTCCTTCGTGATACAATATAATCCTTTCATTTTTAAAGATTTGCCTCTTTGTTAAGCTGCTAATTGGCTTTAATCATTCAGACCTTTGTTCCGTCCCTGTTCCTGAAGTCTGACAGATCACTTCAGCGCCTCTTCTCCTCTTTCATCCTCAGCTGGGGTCTTCATCTCTCTGCTCTGCCTCCTCTGTTTTTCCTTATAGCCCAAAAAACTTGACCCTGCTGTAATATCTCTGCTGACATTTCACTTAATGATCCTATTACACATTTTTGAAGCCCTTTTCACTCAAGATTCTCAGGTCTTTATCAGCATCCATGAGTTTCCAAACACCCTGTTTTATCATGCAGATTTTACACATGGGTAAACTAGGGCATGGAAAAGTCAGGCAGTTTGCTCAGCATCGCAGACAAGTAGCACAATTTAAAAAGCACCATGATCTCTGGTGCTGGTGAGCATCTCTGGCATCCGCAGGCTTAATTTGTAGCTCTAAGTAGCAAAAATCAAACTACGGAAGATTTAATACCCATGCACTCATCCATTTCCTCTGCGTTGATGTGAATGAAGCATTTCTGTTGGTCTGTGCTTTTACAAAATGCATAGCTGAAGTCAGCCTACTATTAATCTGAGTACTTCAAAGATGAGCTGAAGAGTTTGGGATAATACTTAATCTCCTTAGACAAATATCAGTGTCCCAAGCATGCAGTGCCATAAACATTTAAACATCAGGAAAGCCACTCTTATCGTATCATTTTGGTCTCTTCTGCTTCATCATGTTCAAAGTAACTTGAACGCATTTATCATGACTGACTTGAAATTTGCCACTTCAGTGCCAAATCCTTTAATGGCTTTTTCATGTGACCAGCACTGCAGGGGTCTTGTTTTGACGTTCAACAAGAAGGACGCATAAATGTAAATGCCATGCTCCTGACTCTTACTTACTCTTTTAAATTGAATTCAAGAGTTTTCATGTCAATACAAATTAGATAAATAGCTGGAAGAACTTGTTAGGCTGTTTCTTGGTCTTTTTTAGTTCACTAGACTTGATCATGCATTTGTTGACAACGGGAAAGAAAAAAAAATCCATCACAATTATGCACATTTTGCTTCAGGGCTTGAAAAGGCAATCCAGAAATCAGATGATAAACCAGCTAAGCAGATATATTAAGAAATGGCAAGAAAACAAAATTCTTGCTTTTAAACTGTCAGGCAACTGCTTATGCACTTGCTCTAAGTATGTCATCAAATTAAACAGTAAATGATTCTCCATCTCTTACAGTGCCTAGCTAATACTCTGAGATGACCATGAGAGATTGTCCTTTGCCTTCGATATATGCTTGACCAGACTGCGGTGGGCAGGTGAGCAAGAGAAGTCAAACCTATTCCCTCTCTCCCTCAGGGTGCCGAGCTGTAGCAGGCCGGGAGCACTGTGAAGCACTATGTTGAAGCGAAGCATACAGCAAGGGGTGAGTGGGGAGGAGAGGCATGGTTTGTGAATATGGATGCTGCAGAGAAGCAAGAAACAGGCACAGTTCATCCTTCTCAGTTAAAAGTAAAGGAAAAAAAAAAAAAAAAGTGTGGCTATCCAGCTTTATCCTTACCCTTCCAGATAACTGCTTATTTGCAAACAGTCAGCACTCGCCCATTAAAAAGTAATATGCAGCAAATCTTGTCCCAGTGTGGCACTCAGATAATGAGCTCATTCACCAGAGGTTTCATGTTGTGGTCAGGGAAAATGCTCCTCAATTAGGACTCTTATGCAGGAGGAGAAGGGAGTTCATGAAAATTAATTTGTCTTTCTGATTGTTACCCCTTCTGACCACGTATAGTGCATGACACTCTCCTACCGACTGCAGATTTTTGTCCTGAGCTTTCTCCAGCTCCTTCTGTGGAGCTCCTCTCCTCATTTCAAAGCTTGTTTTCAAGGTCTAACGAGGAGGGTGGTGGCATCTGAGCCAAATTCTATGCCTGGAATTTCTCAGTGAAAAAGACGTGTGCCCATTCATGCATATTTGATACATCACTTCTAAAAATAAAAGGACTGTTTTATCTAAGAAGTATGTGTTTCCAGTACAAGTCAGAAATAAATCAGATGGCTGCTATTTGGAGCTGTCATGCACTTTGACTGCAGAGTAATTTTCCTAAGCAATACCTATTCAGAAGAAAGAAAAACTGATTCTGAGCTGGGTGCATTTTTAGCCATATCTTAGGGTGTTGGGGATGGTCTAAAGGGAATGATGGGTGTTGCAAGGCATATAAAACAAGTCTGAAGGACAAAGAAGAGCCATGGAAAATCAAGATAAAAGGACCTGCTTTCCAATTTTTCAGGAACAGACCGGTGGCATCCCCAGGCAGCCGGGCAGGTGCCTTCAAGTCTGCAGGCTGTGGTTCAGCCCCTGCACCTCGCTGAGGATCGACGGGATGTGCTATAATTAGAAGAATTTATCTCCTCTTCCCGGGATCCTGCCGGACCTGACAGAAGAACATTCCTACTGAAATGATCTAAATGAAATGGGAAGGATAGGGAAAGCTTTACGTGCTCTGTGTTATACTCTGGAGGCAGATGTTGCCATTTTTCTGGGTGAAAGTGAGCTTTGCTGGTCTGAACATCAGAAGCTCAGGTTGCAACTGCATTAGAATGATTTCATAAACCGTCCTGAATTAAGGGCTGGATCCAGCCTGTGCAGGACACGGAGATTTTCCTCTGTCTCTGCATGTATGTGTGCCCTTGTATTTTCTCGTAATTGTTGGGAGAGGCTTTCTCTCTTGCTGTTTTCTCTCGATTCTGGGATATCTTGTAATCTATCTCAGCCCACATAAAGGCACTTTCATGCTTGCTGTCCCCATAATGATGCTTTTTGTTATGCAGGAGCTCCTTGCTATCTGCTGTTGTATTCTATGTGGAAGAATTGATATTGTTCATTTGTCTGTGGCACAGTGCTATTAGGGAGTGCAGTGGAAGGGCTTCCTTTTCGAGACACAGCACCTCTTTTCTTAGTAAGAGAGCAGTAGGTGCGAGATCTTCCATGCATTAAGAGAAAGGGAAGGGAGTGCAGAAAGAGAATCCTTTTCCTCCATGCCCTATCTGTTCGTGTATCTCCTAGCTCTGATTTCCCTTCACCTTCACAAAGGCAAAGGGCTGATCTGTGCCTTTGTGCGCACGAGCAGCGAATGCAGGGATTTCTGGTAACTAACTTTTATTTCATTCTGTTGCTTTTGTTTGTTTGTTTTAAAACCATTTGGCACATTTCTCCTTTGAACTCTTAGTTAAGCCTCTGTTTTTGATTATTCCACTGCAATTTTGTATAGCACCAAAGAAAAAGGTAGATTATAAGGGCTGGTTGGAGCAGCAGAGTTGAGAGAGTGCAATTCTGGAATGACTGGTGTGAGGTTTAGAAGGTTGCTAGACAGGGCTGTAAATTATGTCATGTGTGCTTCATCAATTATATAGATAAAACTGTGAAGGAGAGTGGCTTGTCAGAAAAGATAAGAAAAGAGGGACTGAACCTAGATATATGTTCTGTGCTGATGATCTGGTCGTTTTTAGAAGTGAGAGGAGTCGCTTGTGGAAACCACTTAATAAATTTAATGACTATTGGAAAGGACAGGATAAAAGAGAGCTAAGATAAAATGTTAAGTATGCTCGCAATTGCAAAATCAGTGCCACTTTGCTAGGTTTGCTAATGATTGTAGGTGTGGTCTGGAGATAAAGAAAAGGACAGGGTTACCTTCTTCTGAATGAAGGGGAGAGGGGCCCCGTTAGGGGGCTGTGCTTGGGCAAGGGCTGGGACATCACCCTGACCTACCTTGTTCATCCCAATGTGGTTTCTCAGGTGATTAGGCTGCAGATGTGGCAAGGTCAAGCACACCCCTGGGGTTGTATGTGCTTCCAGACATGCAGGAGCTCAATAAATATGTTTCTCTAGGCTTTTTTAACGTTTCCTCTCTATCTCACATGGAAGGAGGAGGGAATAAGGGAAAAATGATTTGAGCATCCAAGAAAATATAAGTAAACCTTCTTGGGTATTGAAATAAGTGTGGGCTGCATCTACTTAGGGACATGATTTAACGGGCATAGTGGAGTTAGGTTGATGGTTGGACTAGGTGATCTTAGAGGTCTTTTCCAACCTATATGATTCTATGGTTCTATAATTGTATTGGCATTTCTTCTCTTCCCTTACCCATGTGTTCACCTCACTTTGTGCCCCCTTTGCAGGGGGGAGGTGGCAGAGCCCCCCTTCCCCAAAGGCAGCTGGACAGAAAGTAAAAAACAAATCCACTTTGGCTGTGGCCCTGCTAACATTTTTCTAGAGCAGAAAATGAAATGGCCTCCTGTATGTCAATGACAGAAAGTCCTCTGAGCTGTATTAGAGATGCGCCATGTGCAGGTGACGATGACAAGGACAGTTTTTCTTCACTGTGTTGCTCTACAGCTTTCAGCAAAGGGAAGGTCCTTTGGGAAGAGGACAAAGGGAACCTAGCCTGAAAAATAAAATGGGAATTGGGAGAGCGGGAGGAGTGAAATATGCAATTGTCTTTTTGGTTTTTATAGCTGCCATCCAGCCATCTAATAGTCTCCGTTCTGTGTGCAGTAAATTGTAATACCGATGGGTGGGATCGATGGGGTGCTTCGTCAAGGCCCTGAGGAGGTCCTTAGCACTAAAATAAAACAACCACCCTCCAAAAGCAATCTTAATAACTTTATAATGCACATCAGTTTGGGATTTTAGCTGCCAAATGATGGCAATATCCTAATCTAGAACATTTTCCAAAGGCTGGAAAGTTAGAGGTTGCTACCATACAGCTGTCACTGCCACATCCCCTCCGCCCTGGCTGGAGAATGCCGCCCTCACCCAGGGCTGAATTCTGTCCCCATCTGCTCCTGATAACTGATGATTTTTAGAGCTCACGATGCTGAAGGCTGAGATCCTCCTGGCAGGTCGCTGCATTTTGGACCAGGAGCTGGCGTGACTCTGTGGAAGGGTCTCCAAGGTGCTTCCCAAGGCCGCTCGGCTCCCAGAGCCTCGCCAGCTGATGGGGCTCAGTGAGTGGATTTCAGTAACAGAAAGTATGTTCGACAAAATTCACCTCCGCTACGCATCTGCACGACTGCTGAAATGATATCAGGTTACATCCTGAGTCAATTTGGTCCATTATTTGATTTTAGAATTTGTATCAAGACAGTATTATTTTTTAAATTAAAACAGATCATTTCCCTTTTCCATACCTTATTGCTGACAGAAAGCTCTCACATAGCAAAGTTTACCTTTCATTTGTTCCTGTGTAATAACCCATTAGGTCTGCAGAGAAATACCATGTTTCTTAAGCAATGTCAACACCTACTTCCATTTACTCTTTCTCTTCAGAAAACACAGCGTGAATCCCAGATGCTGCAGCATGCTGGTGTCCTTGACCCAGTGGAGTGCTATGAGAAAGTAATTAAAGGAAACAAACTGATGAGGATTTAGGGCTGGAGAAACACACAGCCTTTTCTTTTTGCCCATTGCAGTGGTGAAGCTCAGTAGGCAAAGTGAGGTTGAAAGATTTCCAGCTGGGTCACAGGCTCTGTGTTGGTGCTTCCTGAGGGCTGGAGGTCTGAGTAATTTCAGGAATGCATAATTTTATTTTTCAAATCTGCTTTTTGTAGTTTGCATCAAGAATTGATGTCCAATTACAAGAAGCAGAAAGCAAAACAGACCTCAGAGATTTCCTCTGTTACAAAATAATTTTCTCTGCTGGGTGAGGAGGTGGGCAGGGTTAACAGGAAGATCTCATCCAACATTTCTGTCTGGGATGTCTACCAACAGAATCTACCAGCAAGTTGTTTTCATGTCTAAATCCTATCTTCAGATAAAAATCAACTCTGTTTTGTCTGGAATGTATCAAAGTCATGAGATGCATTTCAGATACTTGAATAATTCAGGTGCTGACGTTCGCTAGAGCTCATGTATCCCTGATATAGCAACACAGACGTTATGCCGTTAGTTTTGAATGATTTATTCCATATGTTAACAAAACAATGACTCTGAAAGTCTCTTCAAGTCTCCCTTGGTTAAATCTAGAGTACTCTACCAAGTTTCCACAGTACCATCTGCAGAGAAATCCAATGTAAACACAGGCTTTTGAGGTTTCTTTAAAAAATAATTTTACTGAAGGGTTTCTTAACCAGTAAGGCTGATGATTAGTACTGGATAACTTCCAGAAGTTACAAAACACACAGTTTCTGCTAGAAATAACATTTCTGGTATTTTGGGTTTTATATTTCTTTATTTTATTTTGGTTAAATACATAAACAGAGCAGAGGCTCAGCATCAACCTTGCTGAACTTTGAAATTGCTGTGTACAAATTTACTGTATGAAATCTGGGAATCTTATAGAACCCAGGAAATGCATCAAATCCCTGCAATCTTACAAAGCTTACTCAAAACATCTAGAAAGTTTCTAACAGGTTTTCCATTTTTTACATGCCTAATTGGTTCTAGGCTTTTCAGATTCTCAGTCACAGCCAGGTCCCTCCAATTGCTCCTGCTCTGGCTGGGTGGACATGGTGCAGCAGGGGCTGCGTGCAGGTGGAGGAGCTTGGAACAGCTGCTGCTGTGAAGGTTGTCAAGGTCCTGTGGGGAGGAGCAGGTGAGCCTCCTCATCCTCCTTGATAAAGGAAGGGTCACAAAGGTGGGAGAGCACCCCCTCAGGGCCTCCTCCTGGAGCTAAAGTCCATTGCAGAAGTTGCTAGGTGAGAATGTGAAAGGTGGATGTGATTTTGTCCTAGGCTGGAGCAGCTAGAGAGCTACAGCAAGCCAGACTGGGAGGCTCAGAGGTGTGATTTCTTGAGGCAGAAGAATTAAGGTGAGTCCTGAGGCTTTCTATAGAGTGGGCAGCTGCACAAATCCAGAGAGTCCTGAGATCTACTAAGTGCCAGGTATGTCTGAATTTAAAAAAAAAAAAAAATAGTCTTGCAGTCACAGATACAGAAAAGTGAGGACTGGGGCTGCAGTTGGAAAGTAAAACACTTTGTGGGCTCTTTGTGGAGCAGGTGACGCTGTGTTACCTCACCATGGCGGTGGTAGGAGCTTTGTGCTGAGGCCGCCTTTGTGGCTGTATTGTGCATGTTTGTGTCCTGGCAAAGCCCTGGTAGAGGTGAGCAGGGAGCCAGCTTAACCTTGCTCCTGCTATTTACGTGAGCTGTTTTTTCAGGTGTTGCTCTATAATGACTTGGAGTGAAGTAGGTGAGATTTTTGGAGACTGCTCATGGGCAGCTGAATCCATGCAAAACAGCTTTCCTTTTGCATTTAGAGACCTCTTCCAAGCCTTTGTTCTGTGGAGATGTGGAGTACCTGATACAAACCTTCTGCCACGAGGGTCTTGGGGATGAATGAGAACTTGGATGGTAGGGATTTGCCACAGGAGCTCATGGAAGAGAGATGGAGACAAAGTTGTAAATAGTTTGGCTAGGGAATAAATACCCCAGACCTGTCTCTTATAAAAATGTTTTATTGCCATTAATAAAACTCAGAAGACCTGTGAAGGAGAAAAATACTATAGATAAATAAGTGTTTGAGGTGACATAGTAAGAATTAAAGTTTTGTTTTTGAAGGCTGAGAGAATGAAGTGAAGCAGTTGGTGTGTAGGTGCCTGAGTAGCGATGTTTGTGCACCTTGCTTCCGGACGTCAGGTCGGCATTTGCTGCCAGTGGCCTGCTCCCGGGCCCCTCTGGCAGTCGGGAGGCAATTCAGAGCACACCCCAGGAGCTTGCTCCGCTTGGCCCATGCAATGTCATCTCCACCCCGACTGGGACTCGTTCTAAATTGTGGCAGATCTACTATATTTATAATGTGTAATTTATGTTTTTAATATGATTTTAAAGCTGAAATATTACTTCCACTGAAGTCTGGGGTTGAAAAGTCCCTTGAGCACTTAAGCAGTTAGCTTTGAACAAAATGTGTGTCGTGAAGAGGTACCAAACTGCGTCAGCCTAATTCCCAGGTTGCTGGATTTCTCCTGGTTCAACCAAAGTAGCACAGAGTGTGTTTCAGAACTTTCTCCAGTTCACTTTTTCATTAGTTTGTTTTGGATTTGAGCCCACAGAGATCCCCACGGAATGTAAGCTGGGTTGCACAGCTCTTTATGTTGTATTTCTGTTCTTTTTTTTTTTTTT
>VXAV01005636.1:43604-97870 GCA_013399715.1 Alectura lathami | reverse complement strand
TTTTTTTTTTTTTTTTTTTTTTTTTTTTTTTTTTTAGGACAGATAGAAGGAATCTGTTAGTCACACACCTTAAGACACATCAGTAAATGTAATATTTAATATACAGTATTTCTATGCAATTGCATTGAATGTTGTGTGTACTTACAGACCCTCATAAAATCAGTGGAGGAAGGAGTTGTTTTGTGCCGTTGGGGCGTATCAAGGCACACAGACTTTGGAGTGAAAACTCAGCCTGACCACAGATGTAGCGTGATGCGCTTATTTCACTGGAAGACCAGTGGCCATTAACCTGAATTACAGGCTTTGCTCTGCATTCCCCTGAGCCA
Organism: Alectura lathami; assembly: GCA_013399715.1. Classification (NCBI taxonomy): domain Eukaryota; kingdom Metazoa; phylum Chordata; class Aves; order Galliformes; family Megapodiidae; genus Alectura; species Alectura lathami. The sequence continues at coordinate 97,544 of VXAV01005636.1, read as the reverse complement.
TCGCCTTAAGTGAGTGAGCGCAGCTCTTCCATTTTGTAGGAATTCGTTGCTTTCTGTTGCCTGTGGCCAGAGCACTGGCCTGGCTGATGGGGCTCTGGTGCTGGAGGATGCAGCTGCTGGGTCCCCCTGTGCGCTCATGGTGTAGGCTGGGAGGGGCAGGACTTGGCCTTCTGTGCTCGCCTCTAAAACACTACAACACTTCTCTTCTCTTGCCTTCCGTGTGGCAGTGTATTTTGAAGTTCACCTCTGGGTGGTTCAAGGATGGTAAAGGATCTCTGTTTTAGTGACATAGGTGAACAGGTACTTGAAAGCCAGATGGAGTTTCCATCTCCTCTTGCATTTGATTTTTTTTTTTTTTTTTTTTAAGCACGCTTTGAAGATACTTGAGAATACTCAGGGAAGACTGACATTCATGGGATGGCTGCAGTGTGGGTTGAATCCTACAAAGCACATGTAGTGGCTGGAGCCTATGAAAGGATGATATTTGATAGAGGGAGCCTTGTATTAGGATTTGCAGATTAAATCTTTAGCTCAGCCCAGTCAGTTTGTTCCCTGTTTGTTAAAATAGGATGCATGTTTCCATTGTTTGTGGGTGGTATTAAGAAAACAAAATCCAATAACTGTGTTCCACCTGTTGGTGATATGAGCGATCCAGCAATTTGTGCAGAGGGGTGCAGTTTTCTTGAATTTCTACAGCCAGTAAAATAGAGAAGTTGTCACCTCTTGCTGTTTAGTTTTCTTTCCCTTGATTTCACCATATGCAAAGAAAAGGAGTATTAGAATGATGCTTAGGACAGGAAAATGATGCTATTGCTCATCCTTTTCTCTCTACTTCATTTTTTTTTTAACTTTCATTTAGCTGTTTGTTTATGGTGTTGTGCACATTCAAATTTTGCTAAGTGTTTGTGCAAGACAATCGATTATGTGTCAGGAAGGAGAAAAGCAGTAGGAACTGTTGAATGCTGAGGATCTTAAAGAAATGGATTAACTTAGGAATGTTCTCTGCTGCCCTCATGGTGATCTTCACCAAGCAGTATTTCACAAATACATCCAGGTTTATCCTGAGAAATTATCTCAATTCTTACACATTTACATAAATCTAAGCTGCTGATTTTTAAAAAAAACTTCAGTTTAAAATGAGTGCACCTCTTCTTCAGAAGATCTGTCATTTCCATTGTTGGGAACAGCTCCAAAACAAGTAAATATTTACTGATGTCTCTGAATCACAAGGAAAAATAACCCAGAGCTAAATATTTAAAGTCATAATTATGATTTTTGATCTACTCTTGTGATTTCAGAAAGGGGCAGGGAGAGCTGATGCAGAATATTTTCACTTCTGATGCTGCCAGTATTGGCAGATGAAGACAATATTTTCTCCTGGGCAGTAACACTTCTCAAGGGTTCAAACCCATCCTCTCTGCCAGGCTGAGCTGTTCTCAGGCTGCTGTTTGGAAAGTCCCTTAGTGCTGAGACAAGGTCTGCTCCCAGCGGGCTTTTGAACCTCTGAGTTGGGAGCTAGAAGCACCAATGTCTTCATTTAACACCCTAACAGTAGTGCAGAAGGAACGGTGTAACCAGACCACGTGATACCAGTGTCTTTCAGGGGAAAGCCCATCGTGCCTGGCAAGTGTGTGACCACAGACTAGGGAAGCCTGCTTCCCTGGGTGGCTCCATGGCAGGAGAGGTCCTTGTCTCTCCACCTCCTTCCCTAGGCAGCACTGAACCCCTTCAAATGGCACAGCTCCAGAAAATGGGCAAAATCAATGGGCGTCCACCTCGACTAATGAAACCTCGGTGCTTCTGGTAATATTTTAGCACAGTTCAAATTTCTCTTCTATGCAGAAGACACTGCTGTATTGTTTAGCTTTTCTGTATTTTTTTTTTTCCTCCAAGAGGCTCTCATTTTACTTTTCAGTCATTCTTAGTCCTTAAGTAACTCTTGTTATATGTTCAACTTTGCTACCTTATTTTCCATATGCTACTGAAATTTGCGATGTTTGTTACAGTTCCCTAATCAAACTTGAAAGCATCTGTGTAGCTAATGAGTAGTACTGGCAGCCTTAACTATTCGGTATGAGTGGATGATGGAAACATTTAATTTTCTCAGTGAGATATACAAGTCAAATCTTCGCTTAACAATGGTGCAATTAAATTCAAGTGTTCTATAGTTTTCCCAGGCAACAAGAAATTGTTTTTAGTTTTTTGAATGTACATCTTCAATGGCTAAAGTTGAGGCAACCAAAAACTAATCACAGCTTAGGAAATAGCTTTAAAATTCATGATCAGCCTCGTATACAAAGCTTCTCACTTTGGCAAATAATTCAGGCTTTTATGTGTGCCCTTTTTTTTTCCTGAGCTTTTCTCATGATTCATGGCATGATCGCTCAGGAAAACATGCCCGCTTTGTTACCAGATGTTTTCAGGGTGGGCTTGGTCATGAACAGAACTTCTATATGGAGTCTCTAAGTCCTGGCTGTAATGTTTGATATCTTTGTAATTACAATCTGAAGAAGAGGAAGGTGGAACTGTCACTCTCTGAGGGTTTTACCTGATTTGGAAGCAGGTATAATTGTCCAGTGTCACAAATACAGCAGCCCATTGGTGCTTGTAGCTCACCTGCAGCTACAAGCCAGATATTGGAGCAGGTTTTGCAGCTTGCTAGCCCAGAGTTTTGTGGTTTGTTAAACCTGCCTCTGAGCAGCACAGACCTGCTTACGCTTTCCAAGGAGGATTTTTTCTTGCTGTTGTTTAGGGACATGAGTGAATGAGTTGAATACCTCTGGTATTCAGAGCACTTAACAAATATTGTTGCTATAAAGGAGCCCAAAGTGATGGAGGAGACCTGTCCAGCAGAGCCCCAAACCCACAATTCATTATCAAGAGTAATGACACTGTTTCCTCCACAACTGACATGGCTCAGCACTGCTGCCAACATCAGTTAACTCCTGATTTGAAGGAGTGTCCTAACTACAGAAATGCAAGATTACTGTGAAATGTCAATGGTTTTTAAATCAAGGAAGTTGTATTTGCAAGAAAATCTGTTTTAATGACTAGCATCCTGTAACATATGGTCTTGGATTTCTCAATAAGAAACAGATGAGCTCCTTTTGGAAATATTCTGAGAAGCTACTAAGTTGTTGATGAGAAGTGGTAGGTCTTTTGATTAAAGTGATTAAATAATCTGATAGAGTAATTGTCCATTTGATAGGAGTCCTTCAGACTTTGTCCCACAGCTGTGATTACAGCAAGTACAGGTATTCACTGTGCTGACAGGGGCTGCTGCTCAGAGCAAGACCTCCTGTACTGGGGCAAATGCTGTAAGCACTGGCTGATAGTGTGGATTTTTTTTGTTGTTGTTGCCTGTTCCTCTGTCTCTCATTTTTCTTGAAGTGGTTTGTTTTCATTATAATGCCAATTTAAAAACCAATTCTGAGACCTTGAAATAATTTTATGAAGTGAATCTTTTGTTTTCCAGCCAGACTTGATCAAGACCCTAAATAAAGCTCTGTGTGTTTGTTTTCTTTGGGCCTGATTCTAGCCTCTAAGGCAGCTTTCTGCCACTGTAAAGAGCCCTGAAAGTGCTTGAGGTTTCAAATATTTATTCTTGCTGGAAGACCGCAGCATTTGAAAGGCTTTAGCAGCTTTATCTGATACTCCCGGTGTGAAATTATTCACAATTTATTTACAATCATTTGCTACAGAGCTTTTCTCAAAATATGAACTGATTGGATTTCCTCTGGAGACTTTACTTGCTAGGAATACTTGCAGTTTCATGCTATAGGATAGCTTCTCTTCTGTCTAAGTTTACTCCTTACCTGCCATTGTTCAAGTCTGTGTCAGCTGCTGAAACCACAGTTTTCCCAGGCTTAAAAAGAGAGCAGGTCCAGCTTCCCTCTGCAGTCCCACCACTTCCACCTGCAATTAAGCAGAGCTGAAACTGGAAGATAGGTCTGAGAAGTTTGTTGTCAGAAAACACGGGTGGAGGACGCAGCTCAGCCCCCTGGCCCTTTCCAGTCTTGATGGACAAGTGACAGCTTCAGTGGTGAACTTTATACATATTTAATCCAATCTTCCAGGGCTAAAGATTTCTTCGGATGTTTAGAGGGAAAAATGGCATTTTGTCTAATTATTTTCGTCAGGGAAATGTATCATTTGGAGATGAAGGCTCTCCCGTGTCAGAAGGCCTCCATCACCTATTATTGTAGCACTTCACATCTTTCTTCTGCATCCACCTTCTTGTGCTTTTCCTTGCGTCAACACCAAACTGCCAGCAGTACCGCTGTCTGAGGTAAAACTGGCAGCAGGGTGGCACTTAAACCCTTAAATAATTGTATTTCTAAAATATTGATGTCTGCCTACAACATAAGGAAATAAACTGTTTATGAAGTCGTGAGTGCCAGGTGTATTTCCCTCTCTAAAGAAGGCAACTGGAAAATCATTTCTATTTCCATTGAACTTATGTGGGAATTTGGATCCTGGCACTATCTGCAGCCATGAGCAATGATGCTGCAAAATTAGTTGAAAATAGTCATGCTTTTTCTCTTTGGAAAGACAATTCAAAAATCTTTGTTTTATTGTTTCCATTGCTTTTCTGTTGTTGGCTTTGATTTTTACTTTTTTTTTTTAACCTATTTCTGTAGTACTTCTGTGTTTTGCCTTTTCATGTCTTGGCGGTCTCTCTCTCGGATGGAAAGAGAAGGATGCTTCCTGACTTCTCCAGCACATTGCAGCAGCTGATCTTGCTCTCAGATTGGGGTTTCACCAAGATCACTAGCTCTCCTGTTGAGATTGAATGCACAGGAGAAACAGCAGAAAGTATAGTGTGGAGATGCTGATAGTTATGCATCATCAACACTATTGTTTGCTGTGGATTGTGTGTTGTGTGGGCAGGCAGCTGGGTGCTATTCACGGTGCTCCTAGGCAGGCCACACAAAGAGTTCTATGGAAATCATGCTAAGGTTGTTAGCTTTTTCTTCTGAGAGATTTCTCATTTATTTATTCATTGTGTTGAGAGAGGAGCAATGCTGCTGTCAGGTCATGAGAGGTTAAGTTTTCTCCTAAAAGCTGAAGGAAAAAGCTTCTTAGCAGTTGCTAGTTCCGTTACAGGTGAGGAACTACAAGTAAACAGGAACCAGTGTAATACACTTTATTTACAGTCAAGCATTTTGCCTTTTTTTTTAATAAATCCATATTATGATATTGAAGAGTTTGTGTGGTCTTGTTCATTGAGAATCTCCTCTCCAGCAGTTCCATCTCTACTGAATTTTTTCTCATACAATTGCACAACTGAATACGAACCCCGTATCTACCACAGTTAGCTGAACCATTCACATGTTCGTGGCATTATTATGCTCTGACCTTAACGTGCAGCCCAGGTTTTGTTATTTAGAGTCATGTCAGTACAACAACATTCAGATTTGACTTGCTTTTGTCACTTTTTGCACTTTATTCCTCAAACCTGCCATACAGAGCATAGGTTAGTCTCCTAAGCTATATATTGTATTATTACCAGTGATATGAGCATTTGCTGGTGCTATTACTGATATTCATCTTTAGCCCATTAAAATGCAAATGTTAAGGTGTGCAGCAGATAGAAATCTCTGCACCTTAAAGCACTGAAAAGGCTGGCTAATTATGACTCCAACTATTTTTCAGATAAGCGAGCAGTAAGTCATTATAAAATTCGTAATGTGAATCCTTTTATTTCCCTTATCCCATGACTATTGAGCTGCAGATAATCTCATGAGGCAGTTTCCAGAGTTAGTGCCCAAGAGTTTATTCATTACATTAAATGTGAAAGCAAACAAAGCTAAGAAAACCAGTCCAAAGTACCTTTTTTTTTTTTTTTTTTTTTTTTTTGTCTCAAGCTACATTAATATTTGCAGCCCAGAGATGTATAGCTTAGGTCAACAAGACCAAAACTCCCAGTTTTACTTTGCGTAGCTATCAGATGTCTCTCGTTTCCAGACTTTTGGCTAGTCCCGTTTCTGGCATTTCTTCTCTCAAGGATCAGCAAGACCCTAGAGATGAGTGCCATTAAATATGACTCCAGGACTGACTGCGGTTCTCCAGCAGAGAGCTGCCCTCTGTGGACATCCCCATCGGACGCTACCTAAAACCATCTGTACGGCAGCACACTGTGCTCTCCTGTGCTGCAATGCTGCTCTGCAGATTCCTGCCCTGAGCACTTAATTGGCTGAGCAATATACCAGTGTCTGTGAATATACCAGTAAAAGAATGTGGTTTTCTAGAATTCAGTCAGAAATTGCCAGGATCCGGTGGGCAATGGCATTTATATATGGTTGAATCTGAAAGTCAATTTTTGTACATGCGAATGCTCAGTGGGCAAAGCATACTATGGATTTTGTTCCAGCTGAATTTACTTTTCTACTAAGGTGTCTCTTGATCAGGTTGGTCTGGTATTTTTATAGTCTTTCCTTTTCAAATGTGGATGGCCCCATTGTATTGCAGTCTGCAGCATGAATGCAGTCATTGTGATTAAATGAAGATACCAGAAAATTCTGATCTTCTGCCTTGGAACTTCTGATCTTGCTGTTGAATATGACACAATTCTTCTCTCTTCCCAGGATTCAACTACTTGGCCAAGAAATTAACGACATATGTATTAAGCCAGAAATAAGCCCTAGCAATATGGCAGACTTGCTTTGAAACAAAACAGGTCTCAATATTTGTTCCAAACTGCAGCAGAAACTATTTGAGTTAAAGTTTAGCTAACTTTCCCCACATCAATTTTTCCTTTGCCACTATTTGAAGAGTCTACCCCCAGCTGGCTTTTGAGGCATAACCAAGATCTTTGAAAGACCAGCAGCGACATGAAAGGAAGAACAGAGACCAGTTCCACTGCCACAGGTTATATATGAAAGCCTGTCAGGGGCTTTAATCACAAAAATGGTGGCGTAGGGCTACCCTGAAGTACCCTGTGCTACTTGCATGCAGGGACAGGGATCAGCTACCTAAAGGCTCACCAGATGCCCCTTGACTAGGGTGCAGGCAGACTTATAAATGAAATAAGTTCTTGTCCCAGCACCCACTGAATTTGTGATGCAGAAGGAAGTGGTCCTGAGCCCCTCTTTCCAGTAGGGACTGGGTACCATCTGTCAGCAGTGCGGGTTTGGGATGCTCCCCCAAGAGGTACTGCCTCTGCCACGGGGGTTGGGTGTGAGCTGCAAGGCAGCAGAGGACTGCCCCCTGCCACGAAATGTTTCAACGTGTCTAATAATGGCAAATTCAGCTCCGCAGACTTGAAAAAAGGACCCCTTCCCTCACCTGAGGGAGGGAAAATGGGAGGGAGGAAGGAGATCTTCCCTGTTGAGACCATGCTCAGGGTTTGAGGCATTTTCTAAATGCGATGGAACAAGTGTGGCTCCCACTGCAGCTGGAAGCTTGGCAAGCAGAGCAGAAATGCCTTGTGCAGGGTTCCTGGCACAAGCAGAGCCACTAGCTTACTGGTGGGGCTGCTTCTCCCAGCCCACCACAGGATCTGCTCTAAAATTCTCTATCAAACAAAGGAATGAAAGTCTAGACAACAAGGGGAAATAAATGCTTTTGTAGATCTTAAAGTGGAGGGAGATGGAAGAAATACAGTTCTCAACTCACAAAATGGAGGGAGGTGGAGGGGATATCCAACGCTCAACTCCATTTATGCATGGATGAGCTGAGTGCTTGACTGTCTCATGTCTCTTCCGAAGTTTGCGCCAGGGTGCTGTCTGCAGCCCTTGCAGGCAGTGGTGCTGTTTTGGGATCTCTATCCTTCTTTTGGGAGCTGCCTGGGAAGAGAAGCTCCAGCTCGGCCTCGCCAGCACGGCAGCATTCGATGTCCAGGTCCAAAGCATCTGCCTGGAATCCTCTGTTCCACAGCAAGCCTTTGGCACAGATCCATTCTGGGGTGCGAGTGGCATTTCTCTTTGTGTTAAGCTATAGTGGAAGAGAGATAGGATAATGCAGCCAAAATTGGGTTTTTCTGCCCCTAGCCACTTCAGATCAATGAGAAGATCTATGGAAACCCTCAGCCAGGAGACAATAAAGAAAAACAAAGGGAAAAAGAAAACTCTTCTCCTGAGTGATCGCTTAAACCCCTCTGACAGCCCTGGAAATGGAGTTTCACTTTCTCCTCCGCAATTCCAGCACAGGTTGTTTACTTTTATCTGTGGACTTGTCTTCACTGGTTTTTCACCGTGAGTTAATTGATTGATTGCCACAAGGTTAACATGGCTGCAAACCTGGCTGGGTGCTCCCCAAACATTTACTGCAGTGCTGTTACCTGGGGCCGTATTCTGAATTAACACTGAGGATGTATTTGAAATAAAAACCTGTAGCATCTCTCCTACCTGTTGGTCTGAGTCAGTGCAATGGATCCATAAATGATTTTAGATGTCACTAAAAGTAAGGCCAAATTTATGGCAGCAGGATTGAGGATGACCTTTCCTGGTAGATAAGATCTTTGTAATTTTAGTTGCTCAGGTAGAACGTAGCAGGATGCAAATAACATGTTAAAATGCCAATTCTCATAGCAGGGATTGCTTGAAAACATGCTCTGACTGTGTACAGCACAGACATTAGACTGTAGAGGAACATCTTTAAATTAAAGCTGTGAGTTTAACTCTGTCTTAGAAGAAAGCAATTACCCAGCCTGCAATCTGACCCAGCCATCAGGATTAATACCCCATCATTCTTGGAGAAAATGCCTTTGGATATTTAGATTCTATAAGCAGATAGAGGACTGCTTTTATCTCAACAGAAGGAGACAAACAGTAAATAGCAGCAGCTCTAGCAGTTGGCTTGTTACAGAAAACTATTACAATGTCATCCTCTGTATGGCCAGTGCCACGATTCCCATCGCCTCTCTGGAGGTTCAGAGCAGGACTGCAGATGTGGTTAACACCTCCGTCCATACAGCTATGATGCTCGCATGCATAATAGAAAATATCTTGTCCTTAGATCATTATTTTTCACTTGCATAATTTGTTGTGACTGCAAAATACTGTATCTTTTTATTCAGTCTTTTACATATAAATGAGTTTTATTAAATAAATGTTGCCATTGTCCATTCCCCACACCATATTTTAGCTCTGTAACTCTAGTGAGTTTATGATTCCTCTTCGATTCTATTGCAGTAACAAGTTTGTTTATTGCTTTTTAAATCTCCTGCGCTGACACTGTGTAAAATTAAGGACGCGGTTAAATTCTTTATTGTCTCAGTGTTTCAGAAATTTTGCATTTCCATAACCTTGAACATGTGGCGTCACAAATCACACCCAAGACAATGTGGCTAGCTGGCTCTGAGCTCGTGGCAAACTGCTGCAGGGTGCTGGCAAAGTCACTGCAGAGCTTTTAAGGTCCCCCATGCAAAGGCAACACAGTGCTCAGCGTTAATGAGTAGGACTGAAATACTGCACAAGCGTTTTCTTCTATTTTTATTGTTTTTCCTTTTGTTTTATAAGTCTGCATAAATCCTAGCTGGGAATCGGTGGAGATGTGTGGCTGGCTGTATCTAGAGGATGTCTGAGTAAGGCAACTTCTTATTTTTTTCCACTGCTTGGGTAACAGTATTCAGTGATGGTGTATATATGAAACATTCAGGCCAATGCAGTGTGGGTCTGAATGGGTTCGTCAGCAACTATTATTGACAGAAACTAATTACCCAGCCAGTCTCAGTGCTAATGCATGCACAAATAATGTGACTATGGCAAGAGATCTCTGCAAACATTCAAAATAAAATGAAAAACCACAGGTCCTAATCCTCTTCTCCCTTGAGTCAACAGGAGTTTTGCCTTTCTGTGCAGTACATCGTGCCTGCTGTTTGCTGAGAGCCAGTGCCAGCTCTGAAAGCCATGAGCAGGTCATGGGCAGAATGAGAGCGGTGACAGGGGTTACTCTGTTCTCTGGGTGGTGGGACTCAGGGTGGTGCTGGGGCAGACTGGGGCTGGGCAGAGTCCTTGTGTGCTGGCGATGTCAGTGCAGCGTTGTGCTGGGCAAGGCCAGCTGTCCTTTGTAGAAGGCAAGCATTGCACCAGCTTCTGGTGTCCTGTGCTGGAGGCTGACAGCCTTCATAAACCACTTCCAGGATCTTTGTGTAATCAACTTTTAGTAAAAAGTTAATTAAAATGTAATTCATAGCAGATGTTCTGATGCAGAAAATTTTAAAGTAACATAAAAGTAATGAAAATTGTACTCTTCTGTGCACACACGTGTGTGTTTGAATTGTGTGTAGCCCAGGCATTAACGTGGAGCCTTGTAATAACTGAAATGCTAATGGATGGAACAAAACCAGGCACTTAGCCAAATCAAAGAATTTCAATCTTGTCAATAGTTTGACCAACACTGTTTTCCTTTCCATGTTTAATCTGTTAATTGGGAATGTTTCGATCCTTTTGTCTCCCAAATGTGCAATCGGGCCAACGTTTGGCTTTTGGGAAGGTTTTTGTGGCTATTTGGCTCTACTTCATCTGTGCACTCTCCTCTTCCAAGCGTAGAAGCACTCCTCCCTGCTACAGGCAGTTACTGAACTCTAGCACAGCGCAGCCTTTGCTACAAAGCATCGCGTTGCGGGGTCAGGAGAGAGGACATCAGATAAAAAACGAATCACAGCCCCTACGTTCCCAGGTAATTCAGTGTATTAAGGAAACAGAGGAATTCCTGTGGGAGTTGTTGGCACCTAAATACCTGTTGAGACTAATGGCAGGACTCCCACAGTCTCGGGCCGTGCAAGAGGCAGCCCATAACTCAGCCGCAGCTAAATTACCGCTGCTGGCACAGAGGAGGTGACTGTGAGGTTAGTTCATTACAAGCACCGGAATACGGAGGAATTCGGGGGAAGAGGATAAGCTTCAGGGTGAGATCAAACAGCAGAATGAGTCGGTGCCTCCCTCGGATGGCTAGCACGGGCTGGGACCGGAATCCTGACCGCTGCAATTGGCCAGAGACGGGAAAACAGATTATTCCAGCACTGAGGTGGAGGAGAGGCTCTTCCTTGTCCCTCAGAGCACAGGAGAGCCGGGTACAATGCTTCAGCTTGTCAGTAAGGCAGGCATCTCTGCCCTGGTGTGAATGCTCATTTCACTAAAGCAAGTTAAGAAGTTTTTAGGATGCTGAGCTTGTTATCATTTTTTACATGCCTGTGGCAAATAATGGTTTTAGCTTCAAAAGTAGTGGTACTACATTATGCAGTTACAGGTTGGAGTTAGATCTTAAAACAAAGTGCATCTAAAAGCTTTATTTTTTTTCTTGAACTGGAAAATATTGATGCTAGTCTGCTCTTCTTTTATATTACTTTCCTTGTTGTGTTATCTGCATTCCTTCCAGTAGCGCTTTAAGTGTCGTGACAAACATCTGACATGCTTCATTCTTCCTACCATGCAGAATTAAAAAAAAAAAAAAAAAAAAAAAAAAAAAAAAAAAAAAAAAACACTAAATGATCTGCACAGGGTATGGGATGCTTTTCTTGGAGTAAAATTGTGCTATGCTTCAGGGAACAGCCTCTGCCTGACACTCAGCGATACTGCCCTGCTCACAGACCAGATCTGTTGCTCCCTGATGAGGTGTTTCACGTCTATAAATGTGGTGATGTTTTATGTGGTCCATGATCAGCCTATGATCCTGACTGTTTCCTGGCTGCTGCTTTTGATGCCTTTTCTAGAGATAAAGGTGTGACTGAAGCCTGTGCGGATGGGTCCAAGCTAGCTGCGGTGCAGCTGGTAGTGAGCGTGGGCTGGGGAAATTTCCCTAGAAAATTCTGCAGGAAACAATCAGGTGGCTAGTTCAGGGCAAGTTGCACACTGCTGCTTTCAGCCTAATTTAACTAATTAGTTTATCTTCAGTGAGTATACCCACAGCTTTGGCCCTGATGTGGCCATACCCAAGGTAGAGAGGTGAGGAGAGGGCAGGTGGGGAGCTGCGGTCAGGGTCTGCAGGAGCATCCCAAGGTTGTGCTATAGGAGAACAATGCTGAAAGTAGTCAGACTGCAGCTGCTGGGAGGATAGTTATTTGCACTGTGGATGGAACCGTATTTTGGAGCTGGCAAATGATGTTAAATCAAATACTCTAAGGGTCGGGACTAATTAAGATGTTGGTATAGGACTTCGGACTAATTATGCAGGGAAAGTGAGCTCTGCCTTGCTATGTGCACGTGGTTGCACACAAGATAAAGCACACTGATTCATGCAGGGAAGGAGATGCGATACGCACCGTGTAACGGCCAGACCAACCGCCCAGCCTGAACGGAGCAGCAAGGAGCAGAGTGGCTGAGATGGAGTTCCAGAAGCTACCTGAATGGTGACTTCTTTTTGAGGAAACAGTGGTCTGCCGGAGGATATTCTGCAAGCAAAGAATGAGGCCAAATTTGTCAGATACCTTATTCATTGTAAATAATTAACTCTGCTCCGGTTGTGTGATGCAGGCACTCTGCAGCACAGCTTCCAGAGCTGAAGATGTGGCAGGGCATTGCAATGCTTTGAAAGGAGCCCCGACAAGCAACCAGCCTCCAAAAGTCACATATGCTTTGGTGATTCTGCTCCCGTTGTAAGAATGTACAGAACACCCTACACTGAGCCCCAGCGAAGCAGCATTTGACAGCCACTCTTGCTGCCACTGGCAGCAGTGGGCATCTGCAGCGAACGGGCATTGCTGAACCTAAAGAACAGAGCACAGGATAGGAGTGAGAGCCCTCGGGGATGTAAAGGGCTGTTACAAAAATGATGGGGACGATCTGTTTTCCCTCTGGTCAGCTGGCAAGTCTTACACTGAGAAAGAACCAGGTTAGACAGTAGAAACATTTTCTTACATTGAAGATGGGAAAACATGAGTATGCCCACAAAAACTAGGCATCACCCTCTCCATGCAGTGCATTGTATGTCTTCAAAACGAGGTCATGCAAACATCTGGGACTACTGCCCAAAGACAGCCACAGAAACAGCCCTGCTGCAACTCCTTCAGTTCTCTGGCCTTGCCTGTCTCACAGCTCAAAACCATGTGTCCTTGAATGAATTTCCCATGGGTCATCTTCATGGATAACAATGACTGAAGGGCAATTTTGTGTGGGCCTTACTCCCAGGCTGAGAACCAGAATCATAAATTCTGAAAAATCCATTTTATGCAGGACTAGTCAAATCCAAATGACGCTTTATTTCAGCCAAATGATTTCTTCTCAAACCAGTCAAATTTTGGAGTTCTTAAATAACTTATTTGAACCCTCTGTGCTTTAGAGTTTCCTTGCAGAAAGGCAGCTAGGCACAAGCGGAGAGCAGGACACTGTGTCCTGCTTTCACAGAGGCAGCCCATGTCACTTAGTGCGCTGTCCCTGTTGGTTTTCGTCAGGGCATTCAAATGACCTAATTTTCTCCTGCTTTGCTATTGTCCTCCCTCTAGCTTGTGGGTATTGGTGATGTTTAAAGTCATCCTTCTTTAGAAAATGTCAGCTGCTAAGATGACAGGACAGGCAGTGGAAATTGCTAATAGGTAGAAGCATGCAAAATGCTCCTGGACCCAAGTGATGTGCGTTCCTGCAGGTAGCCTGCTTTGCTCATATCTGTGCCCTGGTGCACAGGGCTTGCTGCTCTCCAGGCAGAAACCACGCACGAGCAGGCAAATGGCACGGGGAGGTGGCAGCTGAAACAAAGATGTGGGTAACAGCAGTGGTTGTTGCCATCCCATCCTTGGACCTTATCCAAGACAGGAAAAACCCTGATACTGGTGCTGCATAATAAACATAATAGAATCAGAACCTAATATAATCTAGTTCTGCTTGAAATTCAAGTGGTTTGGACTGGAGTTGATTTTGTATACGCCTTCAAAAGTTAATGTGTTCCCTACTTCCCCTTCCCCCTTAGCCTCCACTGTATCTTAATGAATAACAGGCTTAATCACTCTGGTATCAAGATAGCCCTTTTGCAGCTATGCAGATGTTCTTTGGTATATAATTTGTACATGTTTCACTCATCTATTATCATTGTTCTTTCTAAATGAGAAAATGCAAATGTTACACCAAGGGCCCCATCTTCATAGCTTACTGAATATAATTCCTGACAGCAACATGAAGCTGTTTAGCATAATTTTCCTGTTAATAAACTGCCAATTACAGTAATTTAGTTCTTAGCTTCCAAAGACCAAAAGGTATACAGTGATTTCCAGCCCCCTCCCAATTAATGTTTCCATTTATTATTCTGGTATGTCTGAGAAAGCAGAAAAACAGAACAGACTCAGCTGCTTATAAACTAATACCAATGCAGCTTACTTTCACTAATTCAAAAGCTTTTCTCATCTGAGAAGCAAGACGCAGGTTTGCAGTTATGCACTCCCCCTTGCATATGCAACTGTATGTGTGCATCGCTAAGAGTGGCATCAGAGATGTGTGTTACACATGAATGTGAGTCAGCCTGAAAAAAGACCAAAATAAATTTTGTAAAAGCTGCATAGGAACACCTGCCAGCAATGAACAACTTTTTTTTTTTTTTTTTTTCTCCCAGTGACTTCTGTTTGTTGTGCAAATGCTTCCCAAACTCAGATGGTTATGCAGCACTTTATTGAAGTCGGTGGAAAATACTGTGAAAGAGAGAGGAAAAAAGAATGTTTAAGGAAATGTTTATAGTTGCTGGAAAGATTCAGAAGTATTACGTCCAGAAGCAATTATGTTTTGAGCAGCTCTTCATGCACAGTAGTTTCTGTGCAGATCTCTTCTCAACCTTTCTTATTAAAGGGAATTTGCATGAAAACAATCTTTGTTTCTTAAGAGTTTATCTGATCTTCCTGCTTATTTCCAGCTCCCTGCTCCATCTGCTCCTGCAATGATCACTCCACATGAGACAACAGAATAACTTCTGGAGCAGGTTGGACTGATTTTAATTGAGGATTATCAAGAGAAGGGGGTCTTGCTATCAGTGCATGTATCGCCAGTGGGTGTATGTGAGAAACAGGCTTCAGAGTTTAGGACAAGCTGAGGAAAATAATTGAGCTAGATGGAGCCTTTCAGGTGGTTTGTTTTGGATACCGGCTTTCCCCCCTCCTATTTGCACACTGCTCAAGCACTTATCCTGTTTTTTGTGATCTATTACTTGTTTCAAGAATACACCCACAGAGCCTGTGAATAAATGTTTTCTCAGGTAACCATTTAATGAAAAAAAAAAAAAAAGAAAAAGAATGAAAGCAAAACCAAACAAAATGAGAGAGATTACATCCTTCCCACAATAGCATGCCATCATCTGCTAGTATAAGAATCTTCTCCTCGACTGAGCCTCCTGTTGCCTGCAGGAGGACAGAGGCAGGCTGCAGAGATTAACCCCAACTCTAATATGTATTAGACCTTCGGGAGCCAAATTTGGCAGAATTTCCATTGCTTGTGTAAAAACTCGCTTTAAACCCTCCTCTGGCATTTCTAAACACCTGGAGTGGGCTGTTTCAAAGGACTCAGGCGTCACCAGCGTACGTAATGAGAATAAATTGACTCCTGAGGATGCATAGTTAGGTCAGTGCTAAGCAGTTACTTAAATTCCACCTTCCCACAAGCTATGTGCGGAAATTAAGCATGACAGCACAGCTGCTGCCATTGCCAAGTCTTATCTGCGCCTCCCAGTGCTTGGGAATGCCTCAGCTGAGGCCTCCAGCACCTGAGCCCGAGCAGCCTCTGTGCTTGAAGCAGCCAGCCTGCTTTGCTAGCCCACAAGGCAGCTGTTTTCCCCAGCTGGCATGTTCCTGGCTTGGTGCGAGGGGCTCCTTTTGCCTGGAGGCTACGGCTGGATCCTGCAGCACCACCGTGGTTATCCTTGGAGGCAGTTCAGTGTGAGCCAGTTGCTGCAGCAAGGCATGGTCTTCACAGAGAAATTGCAGTTGCTTTGAGAAAAAAAAAAACAACAAGTGACCATGTTTGGGGACCGCATTGGAACAGGGCCATTCTGCTCAGCTGGTTTTTTTTGTGTCTCTGTTGTTGATGGCATTGCCTCACTTGGCCAGCCCCTCCCTGCTGTGGTGCCTCAGGCAAGGGCTCAAATGAGAGAGGCTCTTCCAGGGCCTTGAAAGCTGACTTGAAACAACGTTATTGAAGTTATTAAACTTTAAGGAGGTGCAAGTGTATGTGCCAGCTAGCTACTTTTTGGTAAGTATATGCTATTAATAGCACTTTTAAAAACTCAGCTCAAGATCTGCAGTCTAGGTATTCTCCAAGACACTCTTGACTGTTACGTGATTAATGGATATGGGGCAGTGTGGAACAGAAACATTAATTTTAATCACGTAACTCAGTTTGTATTAATGAGAGAGAAGTGGGCAAATCCTATAGAAAGACATGAGAATATACACCTATAAGGCATATGTGGTGATGATGCATTTTGTTAGAAAATTACTGCTAGCTGTGCGAGTAACTAACAGCCAAATTTAGTAGATGGACGCTTTGAGAACAGAAGGCAGTGCAGCAGTATATACAACAGGATGGCGATGCTGCTTGTCTATTGGGTTAAACATATTCTGAGATAAATCTAAAGAGTGAAATAATTGTATTTCTTCCCACTGGAGAGCGTCATATGTTCGCATTGGGAGCCTGCTGAGGAATATTTGTCTGTTCTTGAGCCGTCTGTGTGAGCTTATGACTGTGTTATGCTTTCTTTACACACTTGAGTGTTCCGTTGGAGCTGGAAGACTCCAATTAATCACATCACTTTTCAACACCTGTGGTACCAGGGGTTTTTTATTTATAGACTAGAGACTTAGGGCTCTGTAGTATTTCCTTGCTGGCCTGGAAGTCAGCATGTGCTCTTCGTTTCCAGCCTGACCTCTCCCCTGCTCTCGCTGTAAGTTCATTTCCCTAGCCTGAGGCTGGAAAAGCCAGAAGCTGCCCTGGACCCTTGTCAGGTTATTACATGTGGTCTGGAAAGAGCTTTGTATGGGAGTGACACCCCCGGGAGCACTGCCTCTTCGCCTGTGTGCATTGCATCCATAGGGCACCAGCCTGAGGAGCCGGAGCCCCGCTAACCTTGCACCGTGTGTCAGGCAGGATGATGTGCTGCTGACATCCCGCTGGGTTTGCTTTGCTCAGACAGCCCAGAGGTGATTTAATATGATGGGATGGGATGAGCTTTCATCAACAGGAAGTCTACAAATGTTAGTAGTTATAATTAGGAAATGTGCTACCCCTCCTATTAACCTGATTGATGGGAAGGCCTGATTAAGCAGAAAACTGGTTTTTCCCAGCTGACTGTAACAGAAGATCAGTTTTGTTTGAAATGGGCGTTAAATGGAGTGCAAATCTTTGCTTATTCCTTTAACTGTTGAACAACCGGTTGGGGGCATCTTCAAAGGTTTGTTTTGAGGAAAGAAATGTCAAAAAGGTCATGTGTGTTCTAGGAGGACAGTATTCCTGAATCCTATGGCTAGGGATGGGCAGTCTCTATGCAACCACCGTGCTCTGTCCTGGCATCGAGCAGAGCTTGCTGATACTGTGCCATTCTCTCCAGCTATCAAATTTAGGGCATGTCTGTCCTTCCAAAAGGACTAGGTCATTTCAAAACTGGGAGCAGAAGACTCGCATAAAAAGCTGATTATACCAGTGCACCAATACAGGCATTTAATTTGGGACCCATGCTGGTATTTGCACAGGCTCGAGCTGTCCGTCCCACCTTGGGTCAATGCTATTTCCAACATCTCTCCTCCACGGTGCTGTGAAGATGTGCCCTTGCTGACCTAATGGATTGATAAAGAAATCTGCTCTTTTAATGTAATTCTGGGAGAAAACGGTCACTTTTCAAAAATAAAATAGTTTCTGCTAAGGGTTTACCAGGGTACAAATGCAGCAGTGATGCAGCTGTAGGTGTGCTGACTGGCTCTTCACAACGCAAAGCTGACCTAAGGAAGAGCTTGTGTGCCCAAAAGCTTTTTTGTCCTCTAACTACATTCACTGGGTTAATAAAAGATCGCAGCTCTCCATGTAAACCTTGCTGTCTGTACCATGAGTTAAACTCCTGCATCCAAAAGGACTTGATGTTGACCTTAAAAACCTTGCAAACCTGTTAATATTAGGCAGTCTGGAAGCAATAGATAGAACCAAGATAGATCAAGTTTTACTTATACACAGGCAAACAGGTCTCTGTAATATAATCAAAGGCCAAAAATTAGCTTTAAGGAGGTGCAATAGAGCCACAATGACAGTTATTGAACAGTGCTCTGTCCTGTTATGATTCATGTATTATTTGAAGCCATAATAATATTGAAGTCACTCTCACTGAGTAGACAGCACTGTATTTTGACAGCAGGTCATGAACGTTTACAAATTAAGCTGAAGTGAACATCTAATGTCAACCATTCCTGAACTGACTTGCAAACAGAGATTAAAGGCAATGAGAAACTTGTTGCAGTTCAAGCACATAAAAGCCTCACTGCTGGTCCAGGGCTTGGGAAAAAAAAATAGGTTTGGACCACCAATTTGCTGCAGATCCATGAGTGAAATATCACAAGTAGGCTTTGGAAGCCTGTGCCCTATTATTTGGACATTATGCTAATGTGGGGGGAGAAGAAGGGTCAAGAGGAAATTGTAGTCCAAAAGGACTTTGTGAAACTCTCTGAATGTGGGCTTCGAATGGTGGCCAGAATTAGATCTGGGCTAATGTGCTGGGAAAAAATGCTAAAGAAAGTGACACTTGTGCCCTAAGTTAATCTTGTGTCTCAACAGTTGGCTGTCAAAATTCAGGTGATGCAACCTCCAGGGATTATATTTGTGAATAAATAAGTACAAGTTGGGAACCAGCAGATGTTGGCGGGGGTCAGTGCTGCAGGCAGCCTGCAGGATGGCCCTGTGCCGGGGCTGACCGCAGTGCGCAGGGCCCAGCACTTGGCAGGCTGCGTTGCTTTTGAAGAGTCCTTCATGTGAAATTGCCACAGTTGTACTCACCCGAGATTTTAACATACAAAACTCAAATATTGCCTTTTTTTTTTTTTTTTTTTTTTCTGAAGTTGCAGGAACTCATGAATGCACACTTAATTTCCCCAAATATGCAGAAAAAATACTTGCTTACCATCTTAATGATCGCTTTGGGAAGGCTGGCCAAGTCAGACAGTAACGTTCAGTAAATCCTTGTTATCTATGCTTGCTTTGCCGATGAGCCTGAGTATCGTATTTAAATCCCTGTAGTTGTATCTTATATATTGGCTGGTGTGAAAATAAAATATTTTTGTTCAGCTTTTGGCGTATATCACAGATAGCTCTGCTGTGATCTAAAAATGCCTTTTCTGTTATTAGCACTTTGCAGGACTTTGAAGGGTCACTGTGATGAATAGGACAGTGGAGGCTGTCCTATTTCAAACCAAAAGTGTTACAGTTAGTGGAGGGTAATTGAGATACTGTATATTTACAGAGGTCTGCCGTGGAAATGCTCCTTTAATGAAGGCTAAGTCTGATTAAGAGCTTTCCTCCTTGGATCAGGGCAAAGACAAATTGAAGGAGCAAGAAGAAAGAAAGAGCGAGAGAGGCTGGAAAAATACACCGGGACATTTCCAGTATTGCCTGGCCAGTAGGGAGCTGGGGGTGTTGCCCAAGGGCAGAAGGATGCGTAAAGGAAGGAGATTTCTTAGGACATCTTGGGTGGTTTTATCATGACCCATTTTGATTGGATTTGTGCTGCATTATGCAGAATATTTTAAACAATGTTTCCCTGAAGGGTTGTTTGTAGTAGACTCAAACTTCAGGAACAAACTTTTGTTGGGTAAGGCTCTCCATTGTTGATGTGTTTTGCTGCTTTTTTGAGTTCAGAGGAACAAATTATTATTTACAGATTTGTGGAGGTCTGTGTCCCCTTTGGGTCACTGGTAAAATCAACAGCCTCCAACTAACGCTGAGGCCGAGTTCTGGTAAATGTATTTAACCCCCAGCCCTGAGCTTGGGCTGGAGCGATGAAGGCAATAGGATTTTAGAGGTAAAACAGCCAGACAATGCAGAGAATAATCATATTTTTCCCTTATAGCCTTTGGGAATCATCCTCTGCTGGACCAGAGCAAACAGCACGAGCGGTTCCTCCCCAGCTCTTGCAGGGGAGGCTTGCTTTAAAACAAATTGTTGGTTCTGAAAACAGGGGCTTCTCTTTGTATGCAGCAGTTTTTATGGCCTGCTGCCTCATTATCTCTGTAACTTATTACAGTTTTATGTCTGTGTTGTGCTGCAAATGGACTGCCCATAATCCCCTTTTTATAGACTTAATCTGGCTGGTGATAAATGCCTACAGAGCCAGGGAAGCATCTTCCTCTTGGTGGTGGGGCACTGCATGAGCATTTGCAAGCTGAGAGCAGCCCTCCTGCCCATATTTTGAAATCCCCTCTGTTGCAATCTGACTTTAAAGAGGTGTTGTTGTTGACATTTCTGTCTGAAATACAGCTGCGCATTTTCTTCTGGAAAGATCAGCGCCAGCCATCATAGCTGCAGCCTTCTGTAGGCACACAGCGGTGAGCAAATTAACTCCCCCTTTGGTATCAGCAAGTTAACACTGAACGAGCCTCCAAAAACAGGTTTTGGAGATTTTGGTGTCGTACACACTTACCGAGAAAGGCTGGATGAATATTAGAAATCATCTTCTCAAACGCCCTGTGAAATAGCTGTTACAATTCTGCATTGCCTGTACACACAAGCTAGTTAATTTGTTTTCAGTGAACATTTGTATGAGTGAATTACTCACCCATCTGTAACATTTCTCTTTACAATGACTAGACAATTCAACCCTGTGTGGAGATGTGTCGCTGTGTGTATTCATAAATCCCTGATCACTGGCAGGACATTTTCTGCCGGAGCTGAAGATCTATTTATTCTCTCTTTTCTCCTCTCCAAGGGTTAGGCCAGACCCTCTTGCTTTGACATGAACTGCAAGCAAACAACTTATATAATATTTTACTACTTTCTAGATGGAATATAAAGCTCTGACAATGCTCTCTGCAACTGCAGCTTGTCAGGTTTGCAGCTCTCTCAGCTGATTTTAAGGCAGTGATTTTGTGCGTATTTTTTCCTTGCAGAGAGCAGACATAACGAGCAGAGAGGATTATGTGATGAGCTGAAATGGCTGAGGTACATGAGGAACTGCAAATGCAGATTTGGAGCCTTTGGTACCGTTAGCGGTCAGTTTGGAGCATTTTTGGGGTGGGCTTTTTCTGTTTGAAGATGCCTAGAGCTCTGGGACTGCAGGGCAGCACAAAGAAGACCCAGAGCCACAGAATTGCTGGTCTAGATATTGAAAATCATCCTAAATATAGGTGCCAGGGATTGCTCTGGCTGGGATTTCTGTGTTTTAATGGCCAGTGCTTTTCCTGAGGGACAACAGGAAGAGTATTGGTGTAACTGAGTGTTGCCTAAGCTAATGGTTCAGAAAATTGGTGCAACAGCCTCATCTTACAAGAGCCTGTGTTTAAAAAAAAAAAAAAAAAAAATGCCAGCAAGGATCTTACTGCAATAGCATTCCTCTTCCTCTGTGGTCGTTAATGAAGCTCCTCTTTGTCAGGGAAGACCCAATGTGATGAACAGGAAGGGCTCCGTCTTACTGGTCTGGAGATTTGGGGCTGGATCTCAGCTAGTGAAAACTAGAGCAGAGCCAGTCAACTGAGCAGTAATTTCCCTGACCTCAGGAAGTAATCCTGAATATCCACATTTCTGAAGAGCAAATTTGCTGAAGTGTTTACTTAAGAAAATGCGTCCTTTGAACAGACCAACATTTACTGAAGCGCTAAGGGCTGAGTAGTGCACTAAAATGTGCTGTGTGAGTAATAGCTTTTACTAACAGTCACTAAATGGTGAAGTCTCACTTTTGTCTAATTTCTAACATGTTGTCATCTCAAGAACTATTCGTGAGTTTCTCTACTAAGAATCTCTTTCTTGATCTATTTTCTTCAAACCTTCCCAGGAAAAGAAAAGACATGCTGCTCTGCAACAAGAGTTTTCTTCATCTGCACAGGAAAGGTTGTATTTGCCCCAGCTTTAAATTATTCTGAAATGACTCACAAATCTGATTTTGGATGTAAAGTGGTTCACTACACTGAAGTCTTCAGAAGAAAGCAGCTAAAATACTGTAACCTATTTCCACTGATTTTAGGATTTAAATTCTGCTAATGCATGTGCTAATGCCTATGTGAAGAATAAAATCCTTTACTTTTGAACTTTAATACCTGGAAGTGAGAACAGTGGAGCCGCAGCTGCAGTCACATAGCAGAAATGATCAACCCCATCCTGCCTCTTACTGTTAAGTGCACAGAAAATAACCTGGTGCAGGGTAGGTAAGTCTCCTACTGGCACAGGAAAGGTTTCCCCAGAAAAGAAAGAGTCTGCATGGAAGCTGCCCAGGATGAACTAGACATCAGCTCTCTAACCTGTGTAATTTTGTTACCGGAGCTATTATCTGCAGTGTGCACCCTTCGATGCTATTCTAATTAGAAGATAACTAATGGAGCACCGTGACACTGCTAACAGGAGACTGAAGTTTTAGGTGAATGCACAAATTAGCTTTGAAGTTTCCTGCTGTCCTAAAGATTTTATGGTAATTTTCCATTCTGCTTAGGCATTTTTGCATTTTGCTCTATAGTTTAGCTCTAATCATTCGTCAGACAGTGCCAGCCTGTTGTCAGTAGGGCAGAGCCACCAACCTAGAGAGCTTTTACCGTTACTGTGCCCTCTGTCTTGCGTGGACCTTTGGGAGCTGGGTTTTGGGGACTAGACAGGGGCATGGCAGGGCGGGAGGGTGAGGCATCACCTACAGCTGGAGCTCATGAGGTCATGCCTCATGTCTCCCCCAGCTTCACTTTCACCTCCTCCACCTGCCTAAAGGCCTAAAGCTCACTTCTGTTACTTCCCTCAAAAGCCTGTTCTCTCTAACCAGGGTTTGCCTGTCTGCCCGAGCCCCCTCCAGCCCTGCAATGCAGACGTCTCCCCTAGATCTCTGGTCACAGCCTGAGTCCCTCCAGACCACACGTAACTAAGCTGTTTCCTTCTTTGCAATGCCTCTTCTTTTTACCTCCTCTTTTGTCTCCTCTCTGCTGCTGCTGCAGCAAACCATCCCCTAGCCCCTTCTTGGAGGTGTAGCCCTATTTGTCACCTGCACATCTTCCTACCTCCCTGTACAGTTTGTTTTCAGACTATGAAACAATTCACATAAGCTCGCAGTTCCTCTTCCCCGCAGCCCTAATTGAACTTCAAGCAGCTGCCGCCACAGCCCGGGCCTCATTTGTTAGCCAGGTCCTTGTCCAATTGATTATTTCACTAGCCTTGCTGTTTTAACAGCCTTATTGAAGTTCATGTAAATCATATCTCCGATTTCACTCCTGTTCTCTCTTGCTGTCCCTCTCTCAGAGATATGAATCAAACATTAATATTGATCAGCATTTAATGCCAGACACAAAGGAAAGTTTGCTTTCATGTAATATGAAATATTAATAAAACATTAATGAGGGCAAAGGAGAAGGTTGCAATCATGACAGCCAGCTCTGATATGGTGTTAGAGCATGCCTGCGTTATGCAGAGGCCTGAGCTTTCAGCATGCATTAAAATTTGGATTTCTAAATCTAGATTTGGAAAAGTCAAGGGAATTAACACTCAGAAGGATTGACTGAGGCACCCGAGGTGTTTTTATCCTCTGCACACACGGGGTGGCTCCTCAAATGCTGTACTCTGAATTCTCACATCAGTCATTTGATCGGAGTTGGACTGTGTTAATCACACTCGAACGCTGTGCCTCATTTAACTGGTCAATTACACGTGTTTTGGTATGTGCTCTGCATGAAGTCATGCTTCCAGTGGTGTGCACTGATGCTCAAAAAGCAGCAGCTGATCTCAGGTAGTCAAAGGGACTTCAACAGGCGAGTCCCAGTTTTGATTTCAGATATTGGGCTTGCTTTAGGTTATTTCTTGGGAAGCTCTGAGGTAGAACTCGAAAGCAGTAAGTGCCTGCTCATTACTCTCTTATTAGCTCAAGAGTGCAGTGAAGGGGAGAAAATCAAGAATTCAGAAGAAAAGAACCAGAAAGTTAAATGCAGACAAATCAGTTTGGAGAAATTGAAAATAAGGAAACCAAACTGAACTTTGATCTGATTTATAACCGCAGGTTATAAGAAAATAAGAAAAGTAGGGCTAAAAACATTGAGAGCTGCCTAACCTGGAGATCTGATTATCCATCATAACATCAGATCTTGCTGGGAAAAAAATCCACTCTTACCCCAAGCAGGTTTTTTGGTAATGAACTTTGAAGATGTTTCAGTGTTTACCAGTATCTGCTGATCGTTTGGTCTCAAGTTAAGCATTGCCCCTGCTAGATTTATGAGCTGCTGAAAGAAAGAGGAGTAGCGACATATTTCTACCATGCTGTAGAGTAACTAGGGGCGCTGCAGTTTTCTAAATCATCATTGCCTATTAGGAAAACATTTTCACTGCTGCTGGATGACAGTTCTTTTTAATTTTGCTTTCTAAGAATCCTCTCCACCAATGACCTTCAGCCTGGGTAAGTGGGAATATAAAGCAATTGACATGAAATCAATTTTAATTCAGTAGTGTTCAGGGCTTTTTCCTCCTTTGGTAACAGTTTCTTATCAGGGGGTTAAAACCTGGCAGTCCGAAGCTGTTGAGCTTCCAAACTCGGCACTCTGCGGTGCTCAGAGGGATGCTCTGAAGGACCATAGGGAGCATGCTTGGGCCATGGCTACGCTGCGTGCTCAAGGATGGACCTAGATTAGATGTCAGTTTTGTGTTGTTTTTCAATTAAGGGACAAAAAAAAAAAAAAAAAAAAAAAAAAAAAAAAAAAAGCAGTCACTGCAGTTATTTCCAAGGCTCAGACAAACTGATCCAAACTTCAGAGCTGTTTCTCTCAGAAAGCTGATGAGGAGTGGATTGGTTTGGTCTGTGTTTGGGTAGTGTGGGTCTGGTCTGGTTTTATTTTATTTTGGTTTAGGTGGAAGTGAAGGTAGGTAAAAGTATAGTGGTTTTGTTTGGGTTTTGTTTGTTTGTTTTTAATGTGGCTAAAGCAGAGTTTTGTGAACCTAGGATCAAGGCTAGATTTTCCAACCATCCTAGCAGACAAAATTTTAAAGGAATATATAGAAGATGTTGATGGAATTTAATCAAGGTTTCTCCCCAGTGTAAGAGGTTAAGTGGGAGGAATACCAGGGAGACAAAAGCTGGAATGTGCGGGTCCCTTTGGCACTGGAGTCATGGCAGGATGCTGCATCAGCTGACTATGCAAGAGACGAAGCTATGAGCAGATTCAAATTTAAAGACAAGAATGTGGTATGTTGTGTAAATTTGAACTGGGTCACACTGGAAGGACTTTAAGAGAATCTTGCCGTGCAAAGAGCAAAAAGCTGAGATGATTTTAGGGACAATATCTTAAGAGATTGAAGGAAAATAAGGCTGCAGTGCAGACGACAGTGGAAAGTCTTCCAGTCTTTTATCAAGAACTAATCTAAACAGTCATGCTTGGCAACAGAGGCTTGAGCTCAGGAGATTTGGAGTTTATTTCTGGCATCACAACTTCTTAACCTTGAGCAAGTTATTTTATGACTCAGCCTCAGTTTCCCTTGCTTAAAAAAGGCATTTGTGTCACGGCCTCCCTTTACAGCATACTTTGCTACGTGTTTCATAACAGTGTGCAATAAAAGTTTATCACTATCTGTTGTACCCAGGAAAAGCTAACAGTGAAAAAAGACCCATTGTGCAGGGAGGATGGACCCCGAGTGTCTCTGTGCAAGAAGAGCAGCAAGCTGAAGCTGCAGCACGTACCTGCCCCCTGCATGCCATGCCTCTAAGAAGGATGGAGGACTTCAGTTTCCAGGGCTGTTAATCTGGTACCTTTAACTGGATATCTATAAAAAGGGGGAAAAATGATGAATCATCATTTTCAGGTGCTTGTTAAGTGTTCTTGTTAGACACCATTTCCAATGGTCCGTAGCTTTATCCTACTCAGAGTAATTCTGTTCATCCCCCTGGCTGCCCAGCAGATGAGCAAAATGACTGACAGCAGAAATATTCCCAAACAGGGGATATTAAGCAGGCACACTGATGACTGATGTCTGCTGTTCTCCCAGCGGAATTATCACTCATGTGATTTACTTTGACTCTAGTGGCACTTTTGCCCTTGAGGATTTCTCTCCTCCTCTGCAGAGCTGCATGCACTTGAAGTTTTGCAAAAAGCCGCGCAGGGAGGCACTTCCCACCGCGTGCCTGCACTGCCATCAGAGTTGCAGGGGGTGGTTGAACGGGGCTGTACCTGCAACATGTCATGGCTGCCCGAGAGCTGTGCTAGTTCCATGCTGGGCAGACCTAAGGTCCCCAAGCCAGCTGTGGAGATTTCAGATGTCCAGGGACTGCCCCATCTGCAGGTCCATGCCATTGTCTCACTCTGTAAGAGCCCCTTTCTGAGGGGATGTCAGCCTGATTTCCCAGATTAAGGCAATGGTATAAACCAGGCAGGATCTTTGTCTCTGGAATAGGCTTCCCTCCAAAACCTTGTTGGCTTTTAGGACTTGCTGGCTGGTGTTTGCAGAGGTTGCTTACGGGGTGGCTGGATGGGAACATGCAGAAGAGATAGGGGAGCTACCCATGGGTATCAGCCATGGCGAGGAGTAGATGCGTCTTCCTACATCGACATACACATCACAGCTTATAAATAGACAAGTAGGATAAGTTCATACTGTATCAAGCCAGAAAGATGTGATGTAACAGCTTCATTACCATATTTATATCCTCCTAATTGCACTCCGCTTAGATCACTTGCAAGGCTATGATGGATTTCCATGTAATAGGATCAAGTTTTATTTGATCTTAAGCCTTTTTCAAAAGGAAGCTGAAATGAAAGGCGAGATTCAGAAAAGATCATGAAACATATTGCCTATATTTAATACCAGAAAGTATTTTCACTTAGCAGAACTTTCTGCCTGTAAATGCCTGACCCACTTCCTAGAGTCTACCTGTGTGTTTGTTGCATGCAGTGGGTGCAGGAAAAGGACACCAAGGACTTCACAGGTCAGGCTGACCATGTCCTAGGCAAAGCGGCAGTGATGTGTAGGGAGGTGAGCTGTCAAGGTGAGAGAGGAAGAAATATGCCTCCTGCATAGATTATGATATTGATTTCAGTTGTATTAGTATTTGGTCTCAGAGGTGACTTCCATTCCTGAAGTACTTGTATTTTCTGTGGTCAGTGTTGGGTTTAGTCACTGACTACTTTGTGCAACAGTGATGAGAAAAAAATATGTAGAAAGCCCTTTTCAGAGACGATCAACTTTTGTAACAAACAGCCAAGGAAAAGCAACTATTTTTGTCATAACATGAAAAATTGTGGCATTGAGTTCTGGAAAGGATTGTTTTAAACGTTTCCTTACCATATTGCACTTGTTGGAGACTGGGCAGGTCTTGCTGTCTCAAAGTGCTGCTGACAAGATTGAAAGTGTGTTAAGAAAACTGCTTTCTCGCGGGCATAGAGTTCTTCTGACAGTCACAGAGAAAATGTATTCCAGTAATCCAGTGCACGGAACTGGATGGAGACTGCTGCAGGAAAAATAACATCTGCATTACTACTGTTTAAAATCATCAGAAAACAACCAATTCCTTTATTCGGTAGTGAGGAACAGGAATTGAAGTAATTAATGCTTGTTGTTGTTGTTGTTTGCATTATATTTTTATTGTACGCATTTCACAGATGCAAACACTGAATTCACAAAAAACGACATCTTAAGAAACTCCATTTTCAGTTGAATTCTGGTACTTTGGTTTGCACTGTGGGCTCTCACAAGGGCAGAACCAAACACAGACGAGTCTCAGGCTCCCAACCACCAGCCACAGGCGACCCTCCCCATAGCGAAGTGGTTTGTGACAGATTGTCTTCTGCAGAGGACTGATACCGAGCCACGTTAGAAGCACTCCACTAGGTATGTCAGGTAGCTGCTCCAAGAGGTCCTTGCCGAAATGTTTGGTTTCTGGGAAAATGAGGGATGACTGGAAAAAAACGAACAGGAAAAGTTGGTGGCACTATATTGAAGAGCCTTATGGGAGGCTTTTTATTCAATCTTAGTTTTATTCATAGCTGCTGTAAGAATGATAATTGCCAGCAAGATGGTCAAGGTTCTCACTTGGGGAACCATCACTCAAAGCTGATAAATAGTCCATTGACTGCATCAGTTGCTGCCTGCTCCGGCATGCGCGGGCAGCCCAGGGCCGTGTCTGCAGGGACTGCTGGGGTGGCGAAGGGCTTCGGGCAGCTGAACCGTGCGCTCTGCGCTCCCCGTGCAGCATCTGAATGCACTTCCAGGGTGGCTAGCAAAGTTAAAAATGGCTTGGCATAAAACCTCCAAGCTTTATCCTCCCCATAAATTTGCCCAAGGACTAGGAGTGTTTTAAGGCACATCAACCTAAAGAAGTTTTAGAGTGCGCCGGAAAAGAGCTATAGTGCTGCAATTTACAGCTGGGAACGTTCACCTGGACAATAAGAAGCCTGGTGCATTGAGCTGAAAAATATGCTGCAGTGTATGGTATTGGCTTGTTTGTAATAAAACACTAGCCTGGTACATTTTATTGGTTTTACAGCCATTTATTGTTTTGTTTTCAGAAATACAGTATGTAAGCAAAACCAATAAAATAGTTTATTACATAGTAATTGTTCAAGAAGAAAAAGTCCTATTGGAGGAGGTATCCTGTGATCTCTTAAAAAGCACTCAGTGGGTCTCATGTATTAGGAGACAAAATGGAGGAGATGGCTGAACACCACCCCAAGTTCTCCGTTGTCTTTACAGGAACTGGACAGAGAGTTTTCACAAGGTCTTGGACAATTTTCCATACGCTTTATTGGTAGGAGCACAAATGAGCCAAGAATGCAAAGCAGAAGCACAGTATTTACTGTTGGCCATTCATCAGGCTTTTATTAAAAGAGCTGAGCAACCTGGTGAGGGAGCAGGCAGAATACGAGGGTACTTCTGGGGCCAGACGCTGCGAAAGGAACGATCTGACAAACGTTCAGGTGGCCACCTGAGGCTCTCTTGCCCCTTTTGGATTTTTCTCTCAAAATGTTCAATGTGCTTGCTTTAATTCAAGTCTAGGTTCTGCAGTACCTGACCTACATGCTCATTTCTTACCTGGGCAGTCGTGTTGCCTCGGTGAGGTTTTGCATGCACATGCGTGTGTGTGCCAGTGAGATATGGACAGTGGCTTCCAGAACAGTGAGAAAATTAGTTAATGGCAAATGAACAGCAAGTGTCAGCCTCATAGCCGAGCCTAAGGAAACACTGTTGAAAGGAAATCACCGGAGGTCTGATGATTTAGAACAGAGCTGAGTTAGTTGTGGCTTACGAGGGGAATTTTACCAGAAATCTCCAGAAATGGACAAAATTAATGGCAAAATGCAGTGTGAAAACCATTAGTGACCAGACTGCTTTGGAACCATTTTCCCTCCCTTGTCCGTAGTTAAATTGTATCAGGCTCCAAGTTCTGTGGAGCAGCTTAGCACTAGTGCCTGGTGTATTTGGAAGAGCAAAGTCACCCCTGCCTGCTCCTGCTCAGCTTCTGTACCCACCAGCACCCAGGACGCAATGGCTCTTCCAGGGGACTAAGTGCTTTTATAGCATATTTTTACTATTTCCAGCCCTGCTGAACAAGAATCTCCTACTTTATATATCCATGTAAGGTTAAAAAAAAAAAAATAATAATAATCCAGACTTCTAAAGCTTGGGAAGCCAAATTCCTTCAGTACATGTAAGGTATCCTGAGTTCCATCATCACCTGAACAAGCAGGGAGGAGTGTCTGATGCATGCTCGGCTCCACCTGCAGCTTTGCAGCAGCCCAAAATGTTTGCTGCATGCCGTGCCCTGTGTAGTCCCTGTTCAGCCGTCTGTAATGGAGCAGCTCTTCCCAGCATACCTGCTACAGCTCCATCCTGCTACTGCAGGAACCAATTCCAAGCTATTATTGCACTGCTTAATGATCCTGCTCAGGCTGTTTTGGAAGAGTGGTCCTTAGCTCTGTGTCTCACCCCAGGGATTTAAATAGGCTCGTATATCAAGGCCAAGCCTTGATAATTCCTTTATTTCTGGTGTCATTTGAAATCACATGGAAACAGGAGCTTCTTCTGAGCAGGCAAATGACTTCCTGCCATTAGACAGCACCTATCAGCAACCAAGAGTGCCCCTCGAAATTTATATTCTTAACTCTGACCCTTGCTCAGATCTAGTGAATTGAGCTGGGGTAAACAAATCACTGTTTCAGATGTTGAACTTCTCATCAAAGCATTTGCTTTCAATAGTGTGCTTTTGTTGTNTTTTTTTTTTTTTTTTTTTCCTTTAGTGTGTCTTATTTTATAAGCCCATATGCAATTCCATGTTACTGTTTTGAACTGTCCCTCTGAGAGCTAGCACAGTATCTCCATATTTTAGTATGCTCTTCCCTGTGTGCCCACATGCTCTGGTCTCTTTGTTCTGATTCTAAATTTCTTTAGCCTGTGAGGTGAGAACTCATGATAACTTGAAGGGAGCAAAACACTTCAAATATCTCAAATCAAAATGAGAACTTCTATTTTGAAGAAATAACCCACATTATAGAAGTAATAAGCAATTATAACAGGTTGATAACAATTCAAGAATCATATTCCTGTTTCTTAATTCAGAAGATGTGAGTTCATAGTTTTGAGAACTCCTTTGTATACAGCTAAGATCATCCTTCTAAAATAACAAATTTCTGCCCTTTTTCCTCTTTGAAAGGGTTCTCACTGAGCAGGCTGGTTCTACAGAGTAATCGTTGGTAGCACTCCTGAACTCCAGGTACTCTCAGCTGAGTTTTATTTATTTCCAGAAAATGAAATTCTCTTGACCCTTCCTGAGTGCTGTCAGAAATTATTATTGAAGGACTTCTTTGTAAATATTGTTGTTTAAATAGAAGTTTTTCAGAAAGGCAGGAGAGAATGATATAGTTATTTCTTTGAAGACATCTTCATGGAACTTGGATTTTTCCTTTCATGAGCATGCCTGGGGGCTAAGATTATCTTCCAAAGAAACCACAGATGTTGAAAGCAATGGAAGGAAGTAATAATGTCCAAAAAGTCTCCTTCAATCACAAAATTTTATCTAGATTTTATATAAGATGCAGCCAAAAGCAGACGACAGTCTAAGTATGTACTGAACTTCAACATGTAACATTTGTTACACAGTCCAAATGTTCTTACATATTCATTATTTAACACTATTCATGTAATTGGGACTTAATTTGTTGATATAACTTCAATGAATATTTGTGGAAAATATTCAACATCAGAACCCCATAAAGTTGTGCTGTGTTTGTTAAAGGCAGAAGAATTTTTGTCAATGTTTGTGCCCAAATTAAATTCTGTAACTCTTGAATTCAGTATCTGTTTGGATTTTGCTATTTTTAGAGTTGCAAAAATTACAGATTTCCGAAAGAGTTTATTATAAACTACAGGTGTTACTAATACACTGGGCCCATATCTTTAAGCCAGTAAAATTCAAGAACTAGACATGCACCAGCACCAGATGTGAAACAGTTTTCTGATGAACAGTGGTGCAAGAGGAGTAGCAAGTTACAGAGCCAGCACTGCTGAGAGCAGCAAGCAAGATGCACGTGGTGCCTTCTACATTCTCCCTGTGTGCGTTTCTCCACTGTTTTTAAATGCAGTTCCCAAAACATTTCCTGCTGCTGCACAACATTCACCCCCAGTCCTGTTCTGCTACCCATCCTCCCTCCATTTTAGCTGCTTCCTCCTGGCCAGCAAAGGGGAGGTCAGAGTGGCTCTGTGTCGCTGCGGGTGTTTATCATGGACTCATCTAACGGTGCTTGCATTTCTGATGCTGGCTCTTGAATTCAAGTACATCGTCGGTCTTTCTTCGTAGTCAAGTTGATTGAGAGGGTTTCAAATTACTTTTATGCATGAAGATATTTTCAAGAAATCAATGCACTCTTTGAGTGAAATAATTAATACATGAACTGGCTGCCCTTTAAAGACAGTAGTAATGCTCTTTACAAAGACCAGTGCACTAATATTACATGCAGTATTAAAAGTTAAATTCTTCTTCGTTGGTATTTGAGTGGGACACAGAATTAGGCATGCCAAGCTGCATTTATTAGCAGAAAACTCATTATTATTACTGACCAATCTGCTTTTTAATGATTCAATGAGCATGTTGGTTTTTATAGTAATGAATACAGGGCTCTTAATCAGGTGATCTGACAAGCGTGCAATTTGCCTGGAAAATTATGCTGGACTGGAAGTGGTTTAGTGAAGAATAAGAGAGAGTAAAAACCCTATGAAATGTTGACATTTAGAGGAGAAAGAGATGAGAAAAGCTGAAGGAACAACACTGCAATACTTTGTGTCTGTTGTCCGTGTGCAGATATTTGGCCAGAATTCCCAGCTGCAGTGCCCAACTGAAGGGGAATTTTAAGTCTCTTTTCACTCTGTTCTGCTGGAGGTGGAGGGAGCAGGTGGGTAATGCTCTGTAGGAGCTGGAGGTAGCGCTGGAGCTAGGGAAGCCCGGGGTAAGATCAGATTGGTGCAGCCCCTTGTACTCTAGTGGCATGTTTACCTCCCTCCTGCCCTGTTGTTCTTAAAGGACTGAGAGGAGCAAGCAGGCAATTTCAAGTCTAGTCTCATAAATACCCTTACTTTTTTTTTCTCCTAGCTTTAGTATTTCTGTATGTGCAGTGACCTCATACAAAAAAGGGTGTGTGAAGCTGATAGAGAGAAAACAGCTGCAGTGAATCAATATTGGGGAACTAACCTCCAGACATCAAAAAGCATTAGAGAAAAGGATCGTTGCATTATTTTTGTATCGTCTGCAACACCTGAGCCTTCAGTGTCATTTGGAAATATAAAAATGTACTTTTATCTACATTGTTAAAGTGAAAGGATTCCCCATCTATTTGCTCTTTGTCATCAAAAGCTGTTGTCAGTGATTGCACGGTGTTTTGTATTGTCTTCTGTAAAACTGTGAAATGATTGTTTAGATTGAATGCCTGAGGTGAGCCCTAGGTAAGTCGAAGCACATTGTGTTTCCTGTCCAGACCTGGGAAGTGGATGCATCGCTCAATAACAACTTTTCACAATCAGTTACAATCAGACAAAACTTCAGTGCTTTTGATCTGCAGCAATGAAAATTACCCTTTTTAGCCTGTCTTGAAAGCCACTTGCTGGTGTGAAATTTGGTGCAGAGAAACTGTGAAGTTGAAGTTTCTACTTAGGTATGAGTTAGTCACTGATGTTGCCTAGAGCTGATCCTCCCTCCAAGCAGCTCAGAAGTGTTCACTGTAGTCTCCATCCCTTCAACACAAAACCTGTGCTGCTGCTAGAATTATTCATTGTTTTCATTATGGTAAAACTTGAGAAACTATCAAAAGCTTGGCCATGTTATACCAGGGACTACATAAATTCTGAGTAGTGGATGTTCTGTGCTCTGATGAGCTCACGGTCTAAAAAGACAGGACAGTGTTGGGCTGAAGTTCGAAGTATGACTGTGTTTTTCAATAATCTCACATCAACCTATGGATTTTTTAAAGAATGATGGAATGCAGTCTTCAAATGTTTTGATTTCCTGTACAACTTAAGATCTTAGTCTTCAAAATATGATCCCTGAAACTCTACTTCTTGACAAAAATAGATCAGTGATGCAGTGAGCGTTTATACACACACAGCCTACCCAGGGAACAAGCCAACTCACCTGCTCTAAGCTTCCAAGGTGAACAACACGGCCATTGGTTCTCAGATAGCTGCAGCCCCCGAGGTGAGACACTGCTGCCTTCTGAACACTGGTGCAAATCACAGCGTAAAGTACTGCCACCGCTGACTGGTCCTTTCATGAAACATTCCCAGTATTTATGATTGCGGCAGATGTATACTTTTACTGCAATATTTTTTAGGTGTGGTTTGACTTGACCAAGATTCCGTCAGGAGCTTAGCTGGGGACTAGCTACAGGTGGGTCTCAGACAAACTTGCACCTGACCTTGGTGCTGGTGCAGTTCTCTCCGTGCTGAGGCATTTCCTAATATTTCTCACCATAACACCTGAAGACCTGTGGTAACTCTGGAAGTTTAGTTCTCTATAAGCAACAACAAGAATGGGACGAACAAAACCAAACGTGACAAAATACTGCACTCATGTAACAAGCTTAAATATATGAAATTACTTTCAGTACTATAAAACATTAAAAGAATGCATGTTACCTGAAGTTAGATCACTTTTAGCCTTGGGGGGAAAAAATTCAGAGTTAATCATAATCTAGAGTAGGCCAAACAAGCTCATGCTCTACATTATTTATTATGAAGATCAGTTATCATTCTTTCCGGCGTCACAGTTTAAGACGTTAATTGATTTGACAACTTCTCAGCAGAAAAGCTTTCCAGCAGTGACAAATCGGGAACCTGTAGAGTGTTGCCAGTGAAGGTGGTTTGTATCTGTTTAACATTATGTTGATTATCTGGAAACTTTGTAGTAAACTAGTAAGAAATAATAGGGTCCACAAAAAAAAGGAGTCAGAGATCCAATAATTTTCTCATGTTGAGTTTGTAACCAGGAAGATTATGGGAACTAGTAGGTTTTAACAAGAGGTTTGTGTGGCTCTCACTGTGGAAGGTAGGGATGACTAAGGACATTGAATGAACCAGTTTTGTAGGTGCTAAGCAGCTGTCTCCTTTTTGTTTCATGTTTCTGTTATAATTTGAAAACTTTTTTTTTGCAGTTAATGGTTTTGTCACAAAGCACATGTACGCTGTTCTTTGCCAGCCTAACGACGTCTATCTGCATAACAGAGGCTATTATGGCGTTTAAGAGTTGCTGGTAGCCATGGCAATAATCACTTTTCTTGACCTAAAGGTGTTCTTTTTCTCTCCTGCACAAATTGCATACCTCAGCTTTTTGGGTAATGTTTCTTGTTTAAATGATACAATGTGGCTATTGCACTTTTGAAAATATAGGGCATAAATCAGTGGGAGTGGTTGCTTCATACAGAACAAAACCTGGTCCTTGGATGTACATGCACATCACTCACTGGCTGAAAGCAGTGCCGCTTTGCTCACCTAGGGACAGAATTTGTCCCGTGCACCATGTGGAAAAACTGAGCTGACAAAGAAAAGATGGAACCCGCACAGAGAGAAAAAAACTGATATCCTGTGCCATAAAAATCAAATGTGAAAAAGTTCATAATTTAAAGCAGCCCCAGGTCATAATAAATAATTCAGTCCTCAATTATATCCAGTTTCTCCTTAACACAGAACTATCTTTCCATTTTTTTGTCAAAATCAATCCGTAGACTCTTATCATACATGCATGTGTATAGATAGATAAAAACATGCATATAAAACCTCATGTCATGGTGATAATTTGCTTCGATTCATCAAGATTTGCTTTTTGTCCACTAATGGTTATCTTCACGGGTTCTTTGCGCAGTGTGACATGCCATAACCCAAGCTGTCAAACGCAGGTTTTCAAGTATGGCTTCACTGGATTTGCTCCCATATTCTGTATGCGTAGCAAAGCTGCATGAAGCAGTGCCAATGTGAGATTTAACTAAAACAATAAAGCTGAGTATGTGCTTTGCCAGCAGCCTTAATTCACACTCACTTTTTCTTCCTAGGATTGTCACTAATAGGCAATGACTAGTTCTTAATTATTGTTTAAGTTTAATAACAGATTATTACTGCTTAATGATATGAATACTTTTAGCTGTGGTTGGTCAGAGAAATCACTGCATTTTGGTTTCCCGAATAGAAACATTTGCCAACATTTAGCCTGGCACATTTATTTAGGAAAAGTTTAAACTCACATTTTGCAAACATGCTTTTCTGAGTCCTTTAAATTCTCATTCTGCAACGCATCAATTACTCTGGGAAAGGCAGTGAACTTCTCTCAGATATGAGCAAAAATAATTTAAAATTGGATGAATATAGGCTTATTGCCTCGCTTCGTTGCTTCTTCAGTCTTATTTGAAATAGAAGAATATATATGGAATTTGGTAATAGGATCTGTGCTGGGTGGTCTTTGTTATGCAGCAGATGCAGACAAGCTTTGAGCCAAGTGAACATGGCCTGACTCATCCCACCTCATTTTAGGCGCTTAACTGAGGCCCACAACCAAACCTCATTTCTGGCTTTTGCCAGAATTGCTCTGGGATGCACATCTCCATCCTAGGACAGAGAAGGTCATGTTATGTCTGAAGAACTCAACCCCTTCCTAAGCAGTCATGACCCGAAGCGCCCAAGCTCCTGGGACGTCCCTGCTGGCTGCCGCTGCACAACCCGTCTTCATCCCCGCTACTTCTGGCTTCATTTTTCAGCTGGGATTTTTTAGGCTTTTTATCCATCTTTGAATGGTCTTCCGCACTGCTGGCCAAATACTTTTCTTTATTTATTTGTTAGCTTGTTTATTTATTTTACCATAAACCGCCCGAAACTATAACTTCTTCCTTTCCCACAAACTGGAATACTCAGCCCTATGGAATAAAAATAATACATTAGCCAGCCAGCAGCACTGTGTGAGGAAGTAGGTAAATTTTTCTCCTACGGAGAGGCTCAAGCAATCAAATTTGTGAGCTCTTCCACAGAAGAGTTATAACACTCATAGATTTGTCTCTCTTTTTTTCCCTCCCCACCTTGGCTTCCCTCGATCCCGGGCAGGGAGGATTGACTTCTAGCAGTCAGCAGTGCCTCTGGGACTGCCAATGGACTTGTTAAATTGTGATAATAATTTTTAGGCTGTTGGCCACACATTTGTTATGAAATGAAGTAACTCTCTTCACATGAGCTGTCAGACAGAAATTACTTTTAGTCACAATCAATCTAAATTTCAACTGGAGACTTCAAGGTGAAGGCTGTGAACTTTGCTGCCTATTACAGGCCTGTGAAGCCACCTGAGCTTTTTCATTCTTAGCTAGAACAGTATTTCTATATTCCTGTGCTGCAGGAAGTATTGTTTATATGCTGTAACTCTGTAGCATTAAATGCAATAAATCCTGTATTTCAGGAAACCTCCACCAAAGTTAAGATTTAACTTATTTGGGCCAAATTCATACACTCCTCCTTTTTTTCTGGGGAAAGTTTCAGGTCTGATAGCATAGTAAAACCCAAAAGTGATCAAAAATTTTTTATTTTTAACATTTCATTAGACTGAGAATTACCCCTGTTCTTCTCATTCAAACATTTAAGACTTATCAAGGAAATGGCACTCTAATTATGCTCACTATAAAATATTCACCCTTGGCATATTGAGCCCAGGAGCTGAGGCTTTATGATCTTCTGGATGTCTTTTGGAAGGAGCTTGAATAAGAGACAGTGAGTGTCTGTAAGCACTGTAGAGCTGTGTACACGAGACTGTACAGTGTATTTTGCATCTGAATATTCCTCCTGCACACCTTTTGCGTACACTTCATTTTTAACGAAGTAAAGTTGAGCGCAACCCAGCACAAGGCCTTCCTCTAATGCTGAGTTTAACGACCCCTTTAATACCAGCAGAACGGGTCTGCTTCTCTCTGGCTGCTGTTCTCTGCTTGCTTGGGAGAGCTGAACATGTTATAAAAAACCTTTTTAATATGACCCACAAATTAACCGACAGGCACACAGAAGCAGTATACTCAACCAGCATGAAATCAAAAACTAATCAATGCAGATTATGTTAGATTAGCTGAGCAAGTAAACAATTAGCCAAGTTAATGCCACCTACCCTGTCCTTGAGTTGAGGAATTTGTCTTCCCAGACCAGCTTAGTTCCAGTCCCTGATGGTGACATTGCAGGTTACTGGAAGAATTTTTCAAACTTGTGAGTCTTGAAGTAAAATGAAGGAGATGCTGGTAGGAAGAAGGATAAGTCTTGGGAATTAATGGTGGATTTTGATGTGGAATGATGACACAGGCTTGGGAATTATTCTCGGGGTTGAGCGGTTGCATGTAGCAGCCTCTTGCCAGGCTGGATTACACGATGACACCCAGTGGCACGGGGTTATGGTGACTGGGTGCCCCATGCACCGCCACCCCGCAGCACTTTTGCCCCCTTCTCAGCAGGTCTGGCCATAGCTTTTACACCAATGTGACAGAAACGCGCAGTCCAGCCCCAAATTCACATCCTTTCCTGGTGTGGGCAGCACAGGGGTGCCTCACTGTCTCTCACGAAGGCGAAGGCTCCCTGAGACTGGTACTGGAGATTTCTGGCAAATAAGGAAACGAAACGAGTAGCTGCTTTGGTTTGCTTTGTTTGTTGGTTTGTTTGCTGTTGTTGGTTTTTTTGTTTGTTTGTTTGTTTGCTTTTAATTTTATTAATGGATTTATGCAAGTATTTGATTCCACCCTCTGAATTCCCCACACTGTTCAATTTTACTTTGAAGTCATCAAGGTCACAGTGAAAATGAAATTAGCAACCGGGCTTCTGGAACAGGAAACCCTGCCTCCTCACTCTGCCCTTTGCTTCAGGTCTCATAAGAGTCGCAGACTCTTGGAAACAGAGTGTGTGTGCACAGGACTTTCTACAATATTGCATTTCACTTCTGAGTAGTTCTGCCTTGCTTTTCGTTCTGTTTGGATTAACACATGCACTCCAGCAAAAATAATAATTTAGTGATATTAAACTAGCTCCATAGCATCTGTTTGTTAATAACACTGTTACCAAGCTGCAGAAAAAACATGAGCCTGGCTTTAAGGTTCTCACAGTAATGCAGGACTTAAATTGTGTTTATTTGCACAGTAAATTCCCTAAAAACAAACATAACCCATTTTTAGCTGATGTTTTTACAGAATCCTTGATTAAATGAAATTCATCCAGTGGTCATATCTAAAATATAACATTATCTCCTCTCATTAACCCAAGCTGTTGTACTTTTTTTCGTTTTAAGTAAGCCTTGCCAACATGATATACCCAGTGATATTTCAGTGGTCTTCATTACCTGCAAAATTTGTGATCACTTGATTTTTTCTTTCATGTTGTTATATCCTTTGCAAAGGATTAAATCCCATGTTAAACAAGGTTGTAGCCACTAAAAAAATTAATTCACTTAATGTGC
The DNA here is from genome assembly GCA_013399715.1 of Alectura lathami. Taxonomy (NCBI): domain Eukaryota; kingdom Metazoa; phylum Chordata; class Aves; order Galliformes; family Megapodiidae; genus Alectura; species Alectura lathami. Next base: position 58,562 of record VXAV01005636.1, on the reverse strand, counting down.
TAGTATTTAACTCCAATTAGGGACTCCCATAGCAAAGCAATTCATCGTGTGATTTCAGTGGCAGAGGACAGGCTGAGTGGAAGGAAAATCACCACATTTGTAGGATATTTGTCAAAGAATCTGACGTTGTTTGGTTAAACCATCCCACACTGCTTCTCATGAACACATAAACTGTTGAAAATCTGTTTTTCCTTCTTAAATTAAAGGTAATTAGGGTGTGACTACTTAGGACAAGCCAGCACCAGCCAGTCCTTCGGGCTGGATTTCCCCCAGAGCTTTCAGCAGCAGTTTGGGTTTTGTTGCTGGTTTTTTTTTCCAGCGTTTGGTAAATGATGGGCGTCAGCACCACAGACAGGTGGCACCTTCACCTTCCTGCTCCTGCCTTCCCCAGACAGCCTCAGGTACCCAGTGCATCAAGCAAGATGCTCCTCTGCCTTATTGCTACCGTGGGTGTATTTATGACGGCTGTTTGCACCTTGGCCGTTAAATGAGATTTGGTGAGTAAGTGGCAGGGGCAAGCGCAGGTATATGTGCATTATCTTATATAGTACTGTGAAATACAGTCTCATAAACGTGGTGGTGTGGGGTTTTCACTTCTCTCAGCCCAGAGGATCCTGCTTGCATCGAGTAAAAACTCTGTCTTCTCAGCAGAAAAATGCAGAAGGTCAAACACAGTTTTGTTAACAGGGGTTTGGGTATTTTTCTACTTTAACAAATTAATTATACTTCTTTTGATCTTCAAAGGCTTTGCTGAATCATTGTTTGCTCATTTTTTGGCAGGCAGACCTGTTAGCAATTCTGAGAAATAAATTGCAAACACTTCGGAACCTGAGGCCAGAGCCTGCTGGCGGTTAGGCGTTTCCAGATGGCAAATATACGAGGGAGTGAAAAAAATAAACTGACACCAACATCGACAGAATATTTTTTGTTTTAACCAAAACAATAAGGGAGAAATATATACAGAAAATCTTAATATGACAGACAGTGCCTATGACTTGTAAACATTATTTCTTAAAATTGAAATGAAGAGTCTGGTGGCTGGCTGTGTAACAAATGAATGGAAACAGTGATTTGCACTGTATATTTTCCCAGGAAAAAAAAAAAAAATCTAAACATTAAAGAACTTTTTACTTCCTTCAAGCTATTAAGATAATGCATGCTACAGAGATTTGGGCTGGTTAATGCTGGTTAGAAGTATTTTTCTGGGAATAGATGACTTTTCCCCACCCGACCAAGTCTGTTAGGCCATTTGGGTGACAGACAGTGTCCGACAGGGACAGGTGAGCATCACACAGCACAGGTATCTGCGTGGTCAGGACCCAGCTGCCACGGAGCTGCCACTTCCTATCAGGTGGCAGAACATCAGCTGCTGATAACACACCAAATGCACCCCTGCCCTCCTAATGACTGCCAGGGGGATTCATTTTACAATTTACCTCCATATTTTTTTCTAAGGGCTGTTTTGCTGAGATCTCCAGCATTTCCCAAGCTGCCGACCCTCTCTCCTCGAGGTGGAGGAGAGGAGGAGCTATTCCTGGGCATCTTGCAAATCCCACCTGGCATCTGCAAATCCTTGTCTCTGCCCTGGTGGCTTAGGGCATGGTTCTGCTGCCTTTACGCACACTGTATGATCTTATTCAGCCAACAGTCTGTTTGAAATATGAGTCTAATCCCAGAGTAATGTACTGTTCCTCTTAGATTTAACTTTAACTGATCCCTACAGAATGAATTTTTTAGCAGGACAGTGTAATCTGTCTGTGAGATCTTGACATCGTGATCCAGAAGGAAAATGGAAGCTTCTCAGACGTGCAGTTTAAACTTGGACCCACAAGGAAGTGCTGTGGCCAACACTACTGTGCAGGGAGGGCCAGGCAGACACAAGGTCTGTGAAGAGTCTGCAAAACTAAGGGGGTACAGTGCATTATTTGTATTTTATCCAGGTCTACAGCTGGATCTTTGCCAAGCAGATCCTTGTGGCTACATGGATTTCCATTTATCTGACAGCTTGACTGCAGCTGGGGGTCACTGCAGCCGACTGTAATGTTACCAACACTGTGAGCATTTGTTGTGTGAGGTGGGTCTCTGGGTCCCAGAAAGGCTTAAATTACCCGAGGAACATCGCAGCAGAATGCCATGTGCCACAGCCCCATGCAGGAATAAATCTGAGGCAAAAGAGCCCACATACGACAACAACCCCTGTCTGATGTGAGTTTTGTTTGATACATAGATACGTCTGATTCATATGAAAGAATTGAACTTTGCAAAGTAACAGTCATAGGCTGACTTCAGCTAGCTAAAAAGTTTGAATTGGCTCAAGCTTTAAATACAGTCTTCTTTTAGGTTTGAACTTGAAAAGAGATCATCTTTGAACAACTGAGTTTATAAGGAAATAGGACTGTGGTTCACTGAAGAAATTTTGTATTCCCATCACTTTTTTTTTTTTTTTTTAAGAAAAAAAAAGTCAAGATTTTTGCACTGTATTTCAACTGTAAAGCTTTAGAGTATTTAAATGCTTTGATAAGATAAAGAAGTCTCCTTTAGAAAAAGGGAGCAAATTAATTTCTTGGTCATTTTCCAAGATCTCCTCAGTCACGCATTTCATTATTTTACTCTGAAGGAAGAATCCTGATTACGAGATCAGTTCAGATTTAACAGCCCTTGAAGCCATAGAAGTGCAACTCAAAGAATGCAAATGAGGAGAGTGGCTATAGGCCAGAAGGAAATGGATTTGGGGTGAATTCCATGTTGTTTTGGAAAGGCCTTACCATTTCTGAGACCAGGACATTATCAATGAAATTATATTTTTGAGTGATTTTTTTCATGTTTCTGCAGCCTGATTCTGGTCCTACTGACTCACTCATGCTCATTTCTTTTGATGGAGTCCATTCTGATTTATGTAGTTATTGAGGTGGAACGGTAAGCTTCTCAAAATCCTGTGGTTTTGTGTATATATGTGGATTAATGGGCTGAAGAGTAACCATCGCATGAGATTTCCAGACACCTCTTTTCTTCATAACGTTCTTATGATTTTTTTTTGACAGATATCACAGAACAAAAAGGATCAGATTATCTTCCAGTCTAGAGCAGCAATTCAATTTGACTCAACAGAAAATGAAATCTGCTCGTAGAAGAGGAATTTGACATTTTTTTAGAAGAAAGAACCTGAAAGATGCATCAAGTCAGACAGCACAAGCTGAGAGACCCCAAGTCAGTACTTTGTGGCCTCGGGCATCTGTGTATTGATCTGAACAAAGTCATCTGGAATTCACCCACTGCTAATTGACACAGGAGGCTGCTACAGCATGCAAGGAGGATTGCAAAGCAGCATATCTTCACACTAGTGGCAGAAAAACCTGTTGCTTTTTAGGGCTGAGCGTGCCTGGAGGGATGGTGATGGGAGGAAACATTCAGCGTCTCTTTTTGCGTCCTTTGCGGAAGAGGACTTCTGCCGGCTGCTTGCCATGACTTGTCCAAGCTCTGGTAAGTAATTGTGGAAGTTTGTGCACTCTGATTCACTTCAAACAATGTGTTGTGCAATGACAGTAAAGAACAAAAGCCCATCAATAATCAAGGGGTTACAGTTAAAAAAAATTAATGGCTCTTGGTATAAAATTGGATCTCCAGGTCTTCAGTCATCTACTTCAGAACTAGTTCAAAGCTATCCAAGGTAATAAAAGACCTTGCTAAAATAAAAGACCTATCCAAGCTAATAAAAAACTTGACAGAGTTACTGTCATTTTCCAGGGAGCTGTAACTACTGCGTTATAGCCAGTTCATTGAGAACTAAGCACAGAGCCCAAACACGGACGAAGCTTTGGAAGAAAAATGAATCAGGGCTGGATCAGATACAGGCACAAAAGTGCTGTGTTAGAGGTTAAAACCATTCCAGGAGCTGAATGCTTTTGCTGCATAGAAAAGGATCTGACAATGAGTTTCATTTAAAGACTGAATTCATTTGCCACAGGAACAATGAGGTTTTGCTTTTTTAATCAAAATGCAGACAAGTAATTTCTTAGGCAAGCAAAGCTCTGAATTATGGTAGGGAAGATCCAATGTCAGTAAACAGTCTTTTCTGTAATACAGCTATAAAATATTGTAATCTATGTATACATGAAATAAAGAAGTGATTGAACTTGTCACTTAATTGTATTATCAGATTTGTAGCTTGTGAAAATGTCAGAGAAAATAACACAGTATATCGGATGGGTCAATTTATTAATTGTGGATAATTCTTGAGCCAACTCCAGCCTGCGCTATTGTATTTCTTATTTATAAACACCCACTCAGCAGCCTGGATAAACAATTTCCAGCCAGCAGGTTAGACTTCTATGACCTTCCCATTTTGATTACTTCCTGGATGTCTGCTAGGATCGGTGATGGGCCCCTGGGGTCACAGCATCGCTTCTGCCTGGATGTCTGTAACTTTTCCAGTCGGACAGTAACGTTCAACACCTGGCCAGCCTGAGCCTTCCAATGACCTAACATTTGGGAAATCCTGAATCTTGGTAACCTCCCAAACAACACAAGAAACGGTTTAAGCTATTTATTTGTGAATAACTCTTGCCCACTTTTGCATTCTCCAAAGCAGCTCTATTATTGCCAGCTTCATTCCCTTCTTAAAACAGAATCACACAAAACTTGTACTCCAGCTCGACCACTCCCACTGGGACCACATCTTGGTCTAGTTACTCATTTTCATTCCAACAGCACTTGGGGGTTTTATCCGAATAAGAATGCAGGCCTCAAACCCATTAACTAAGAAAGCAAAACGCAGGTTAGAGATGAAGTCTGGGGCTACTGAGATCGAAACTACCTGTCAATATGTGCTTGAAGTAGAAGTCATTGTGGTTATTCTCAGGAAAACGCTCAGTGACGTGAAGGTTTCTGTTTGCCTGAGGAGGAACACTCATGTCCCTGCTCACAGAAGGAATTTGGAGAAGCTGCCTTGACAAAACAGCCACCCCATGCCCTCCTGCAGGATTTTTGAAACCATATTCAGGGTATTTAGAGCACAGCAGTTGGTGGAGTTTCAAAATATTTCAAGGCCAGCTGTATTTTGGGTAATTTTGTCACTTCTGTAAGCGAATAAGGGCAGAAATCCTCCCTTCCCAGCAGAGCAGCAATCCAGGCAGCCAGCACAGCACCCAGAAAAGCTCATGTCTTCTTACTATTTGCGTGGAGCAAATCATCTCCTACGTGAGGGGAAAAGAAATCTGTGGGCATGGAGAGTGGGGCAGAAGCATGCGGGTATTTTACGTGCTTCCCACGGAACTGTTGCTGTAAAAGCAGGTTTTGCCCTGAGTGTAGAAGTCTTTTGTTCCAGGTTTCACCAGGTTCATGCCTTGACTCCAGCATTCCTAGAAGGGTGGAGGCCACATTTCCTTTCTGTGCTGCAGCTCTTTTTTGGTGTAGGGTTGTACTTACTTCAGGAGACTTGTCTGTATGTTGCTCAGGAAGCCTGGAAGAAAGGNCATTTTAGCAAGGTCTTTTATTACCTTGGATAGCTTTGAACTAGTTCTGAAGTAGATGACTGAAGACCTGGAGATCCAATTTTATACCAAGAGCCATTAATTATTAATTATTTCTTGTTTTTTAGTTTTCATTTTGGGGTTTGAGAGCATATTTAAATGCAGGTATTTGATTGCACCCATGTGCCCCCAGGGAGACAGGATTGCAAAACCTTCATTAAGGCCATGTGAGAGGCAAAAAAAATAAAGAAGAAGGATATTATTCGTAGACAAGGATACATTGTCTTGAATATTAGCTGCGGGTCTCATCCCCTGAGATCTGAACATGCTGACACAATGAAGAGTTTTGCACAGGTTCCCAAACGCTGGGGAATTACACAGTGCCTGAGGAAGGTGAGATGAGAAGAGGGACTAGAGATGTCCCCGTTCTCTATTTCTTCCTGTTTAAAAGGCATTGATATTAAAAGTAAATAAATAAAAAATAGTGGCATGTTTTGCATCCCTGCCAAAGAAAAAGGAGAAACAAGATACACACAGCCTGCATTTGACACTAACTTTTCCCTTTCTTTCCCACCTGGATCTGAGCTAATAGGAATAATAACTACCCTGCCTGCCCACTGACCCAAATGCTCTGTTATATTGCTAATCCACCTCTACTGGTATTGACTGCCGGTCTCTGGGGGGTTGCCTTGCAGAGTCAGAAATAAATTACCCATCAGAATCAATGAACTCATGGCTGTGGCTTACACAGATGTAGCCCTGGCACCCATGCTTGCAGCTGATAAGTGCTTGACAATTACCTACATACTTCATCTTGTGAGTGGGTGGGGGTGTGCGAGCCACCCTAGGGAGAAGTCCACTCGTCAGCGTGCGTTCGCTGTTGGATCATTGCTGCTGCTTCGCAGTCCCTTTGAGTCAGACAAATTAAAGGTATCTTAAAAACCACCACTGCTTTTGCTCGTTGGTATGGAAACAAAATATTAAGTGAATTGAGGGCCATGACATCTGTGTCTCAGTGATATTGAGATTATTACGCGAAGATGAACTGACAAAGGAAACTTCCTCCTCTTCTTGTTCCAACAGCTCCACCAAAGCTCAGATAGAACTGAGAAAGCACAAACACCTTGCTGCCTGTGTTGTACCTGGTGCACTTTAGCTGCTAGTTAGAAGAGAAACTCCTGAAGATGGTGGGCTGATACGTTAGAAATCTCTGCTGATGTGACGGCAGCCTCATAGAGCAAGATGCCCCAAACCATGCATGACTGCAACAGAGCAGACATCAGTGCAAGGGAAGAGCCCGCCAGGAATTTTCTTGGTATGTTTTTTACATGTGTTAATCTCATTTCATATCACAGCAAAAAGTGTTCACATTAACACCCTGTATGTAATTTTCAACCGATTGTCTGCTTCTAGACAGGAAACAAGACCATCTAGTCCCTTTTGGACCTCTGGGCCTTGTGCTTTCCCTGGGTGCCCCTTAGGAGCACTTGGGTCCATCTCAATGCCACTCTGCAGCTGCAAGTACAGCGGGGTCCCCTCCAGAGCCTTCCCCTCTTAGGGCTGAACCACCTCATTTGGATAACCCTTTCTTATTTCATTTGTGGAGTTTTACAGCGTAGGGAGTATCTTTAGCACAGCACAATGGTAGAGAACTTTGTTTTATTTTTATCCACTGTAATATTGTCCCCATCTGTGTCTGTAAATAGCTAGGACAGGAAGCACTAATCCTGCAGCTACCTTTCACACACAACTTCTGTTGGCCTCTGTACGAGCTGTACACTGACAGCTAAGGTGCTCCATCACATTTTGGCTTTGTGACCCGCTGTTTCTCCTTCCAACACGGAATGCTTGCACTGCAGCACAGATGTAACCACTGCAGCACCACATATAATTCTGCAACACCAACATCTGGCCCCATTACATGCAGTAGAAATATCACTGTTGGTTCCATTATGCCTGGTAGCTCATTTATTTATTTTGCCTTTTTTTTTTTCTTTTTCTACAGAAAGCCACTGCTGTGATTAAGGAACCTGTCTGAAGCAGTCAAAGCCTTGACTTACAAGGGTTAGTTTGTGTGAGCAATTACATGGCAGCTCGTGTGACTTGAACAGACTTTATGCTTTCTTCCAGGTCACTATCTATTATTTTCAGAATGGAAAATTTCAAGATCAGAAAGCACCTAATAGGTTGAGAGAGACCATGCCTTATAAAAATGTTATTGCTATTGACTTTGTGGAAGATTTGATTACAAGGAATTGGCAGGGAAATGAATTAATAGTAAACATTGATGACTGTCGTATCCAAGAGTTATTCTGGACAATAAGAGGTGAGAAAAAAATGAATTTTCTTTTACTGTGGGAGAGATTATTGCTAACAGGATGACAGAGGCTCAGCAGAATGATGACTAAGAGTGGCTGGCTTCTAACAGCAGTTCGAAAGCAACAAAAACAGTTGGTAGTAGAAACTTGGCCAAACAAGTAGAATGCATAAAGAGAAATAATTCCATAAGCAGCTGAAACAAAGGTAATATTAATTTTTTTCTTACTTAAAATATTTTATCAAGCACTGCTACAAGTGAAAGGTCATAAATAAGGTAAAACAACCTGAAATCAATGTCTACCCAAAGTCCCAAGACAGATTTGTTGAAGCTATTCAACACATTGCTTTCTTATCCGCGTATGGCTGAGCCTTAAACATGAGAAATTTCTCCTACTGGCTCAAACCATGGTCCCAAAAATTCTCTGTCAGGCGCGATTATTTCCCCACTCTCTCCACTCCGCCTTTTACGTCTCCCTGCGCATCATTCTAGCCAGATTTTATACCTAGTTGTGTCGGTTCAGCTTGAGATTGTGTTACAGCGCAGCCAAATAGCTGTCCTCAAGGAAGTAAAAATCGCAGCACTATTCCAGCCAGAGACTCTTTATCTGTAAAATACAGCATTATAAAGCCTAATGTCCTCTGGTTTTATTAGCTCTTCTTGAAGGGTGCTTAGCTGGCAAGTGCAGCATCTGGCGTGGCTCTAACAATCTGAGCAAAACTTCCCAACCGCTGCACAAATAGCCTCTGGCGGGGCATGATGGCTGCTGGTGGCAGCGGGTTTTGTTGTCCCCTGTTTGCTGGCCCCTCCAGGACCAGGTCCTGTAGGAAAGTTTTGGGGTGCAGGATGCAATCCTGGTCTGAGCAGCAGCCACTGCTCCCTCCGGTGCCCAGTGAGAGCTGTGCAGCTCTGTGATTTTTCAGTAAACCATCTTTTTTACCCCCTTTTTTTAGCTCAAAAGGAAAAGGAAGGTCCTCAGCTGTGGTTCAGAGGCAGCTCCTCAGGTGTGCCCAGCAGGTACGAACCCGGTGATGGAGCCTGCTCATACGGAGGGGACTGTGCAGAGCCAGTGACATTAATCCACCACGAGGGGAGAATTCCAGCGTAAGTGGTCTCTGCTGCGTGTAAAGCACTCAGTACCAGTGACATTTGCCTCTTATCTTAGTGATAAAATATATTTATTTGTGAAGTAGATCTTAATCCATCTCTGAGAAGTGTTTTTAGTTTTTTGCAGCCGCGTTTATAATGATTGAAAGTGCAGCTGGAGAAGACATCTTTCTGTAGCAATGAACAAAAATAAGAACAACTTTTCAGCATTACCGTATATCAATAGCCAATTATTTTTGTATGGATGGGTTCTGGCTGGCCGCTAATGGACTGACAATGAGATAAGTCTTCCAGGAGATAAACCATCATTTTCAAGATGGAGTGGCTGGCCTTTTAATTTTAAGGTATTACCAAAATCACACCTTTCACCTTTAAAAATTGTAAATGATCGCAGCCCTATTCTAAATCATTTCATTGCTGTTTGAACTGAGCCTGGCTAATGCTTTGCAAGGGTTTGTCTTTCCTAGCACTGATAGTACCATTTGCATTTCTTAATTTTTCTTGAAGAACGTCACCTTCCTTGCTTGCACTCTCCCTCCCAGCCTGCGTTCTGGCCATCTGTCTGCAGAGGGGATTTGAGGAGTCTGTTGCCAATGCACCGCCGCTCCTATGTATTTCTTGAACTTGATATACAGCATGGCCATGCACTGGCATAAATTAGAACCTATTAAGTGATGAGACGAAAACACAGAGATGCTTCAGAAAACTTCTTTAAATGTTTCAAATGAGGCAGAATATATTTATTGCTGATTTTCCTCCTGCTTGGTGCATATTCTTTCTTCTGCACGTGCTTCTTTCATCACCTCTTCCTCTCCGATGTGGGGAATTTGGGAGGTGAATGAGCAGCCCCCTGTCTGCTCACCTGCTGCAAGCCTACGTCCTAACAGCCCTACAAAGCTCCTCACTCCGCCATTCCTCTCAAAAGCAAGTTGAAAAAACAGATCACCATATGCTTCAGAGCGCACACTGGGACTTTCCTATAGCATGCCCGTGTCTGCAAATAGCCAAGGCTTGGAAAAGAAGATAACCACCTTATTATGCGCCGTTCCCATGGATCAAAGTGCTTTTTTGTCTTCGGATAAACACTGCCCACTGTCTTTGATGATCTGTTCAGTGCATCTGGGCGAGGAGTGCAACAAAACATTGAGAGACAGGAAAAAAGGGAAGAATAGGTGCTGTTCCCAGAGCCCCGAGCTTGGTTGCTGGCCCTGCTGCCAGCCTGCTGCCCTCGGTTTCACAGGGCAGTGGAAGCAGAGGGGTGCTGCGAGTTGCCTCATCAGCTTTCATCCAGGTGTCTGAGGTTGTCTGTGACCCATTCCCACGTCCCGTATGCAGCCACCAGCCAGATGTGCTGACAGCTCAAAAGAAATCAGAGAAAGCCTACGAAACCTGGAGTCCCTGTGACATTTCACAGACCGAACTTTGCCCAGTGGCTGATGGTTCCTTCCTCCAGGTGACACACTGACTGTGGGTACACGTAGGGCGACTGTGGTTGAGCTCAGTGTTTTGAGCTCATCATCTGTTATCCCATTGGCATTGTCATCCTGGGCCCAGACAGTATCAAATTGGAAGCAGTAGTGTAGAAAATTACGAACAAATCAAAAAAGACTACAGCTGTGAAATGAATCAAGCCACTGTTCCTACGTTTAGTATTTCCTTTGGTATAAAACATCTTTTACGATTTATTTTTTTATTATTCTGGCCTGGCAGCTCCGAAGGCAGAGACGAAGCGCTGCGATTACCGCCAGTGCCAGGCATCCAGGGCACTCGCCCAGCAGAGCAATGATTTACTAAAGCATGGCCAAGGCAGAGGAGAACGGCTCACCGGGGGCAGCGCCTCTCCAGACCTGAGCCATGACCCATTTTGAGGATGTGCCACAGGTGCGCAGGCCCATCCGTAGCGACCCTGCCGGCAGCGCGATGGGACAGCGATGCCCACAACCCCCGGCGTGTTTTCAGCTCTTTACCTTGGTCCTCTCCATCTGCTGCACCTTACATGGGTAGAAAAGTTCACGCCTGAGCTCCATGTCAGCTTTTCAGAGCAGCCCCTTGGTGTGCGAGCGCAGTGCTGTGAGAGCGGGCTGTAAGTGTGTGTGTTTGTATAAAGATGACCACATTAAATTTAAGCAGAAATAAATGGTAATTTAACTGGCACAGATACACAAGGCTGATATAATCTCCAAAGGTTTGAGGCTGCTATTAAATTTGTTCCTCCCTATTAATTTGTGACCAAGAAGATAATGAAAAACCGTCAACTCTAAAGTTGACATAAGAAGTAAGAGATATACAGTTGGCATGGAGGATTTTATGCACTGTCAAAGCAAAAGGCTTTGCTAAATGTATGTAGGCAAAGATACCCACTGCCATCTTAATGAGCAATTAAAAGATGGACTCCTAATAATTGAATCGTGACTCTTGTCACATTTGTGTTTGTTTAATATCCCTAGTTTGGGTTGACTCTGGGTTTGAGTTCCTATTTTAATCAGGTCTGATTTAGGCTCTTGGTTCAACTAACTGAAAGCAATGTGCATGAATCTTGTTGTCCTATTACTTCCTCAGCTTCTTGTTTCCAGTGAATACAATGTTCTTTTAGAACTTGTGTTTAATTGCTGTAGTTGAATAGCAGGTTTGGACAAAGTGTGGGGGGGAGAGAATTTGCTGTCATTCAAAGTTTGAATTTTCAAAGAGGAAACCTTGTCTTCCTCTTCTGAAGATCACCTACTGGATTTTGGAATCACTTTAGGTGTTTGCCCATTAATTCCTTTGATAGTAAAATCAAGGAGTCTTGTTTATGCTCATTGCTGTTCCTTTTTGCTTCTTTTTTTTTCCTTGATTTTTTTTTTTTTTTTTAAGTCCATTAAGAGAAGACCATCTGTTCTTCAAAACTGTTTCCCTTAAACTAACAGCAGTGGTCATTCCTGAATGCTCTCATATCGTCAGTGGCACGGAGCTCTATGTTGCCAATCTGCTGTTTCAAATTTCTCATCAAATTCTTGGAGCTGCAGCTGTCAAAACTGACAACAGTTTGCAGATTTCCAGCTCCTCTCACCGCAGTGCTCGAGCCCAGGACTGGCCTGGGTCTCTCCTTTGCACACCCCTTGTTTCTGCCCATGTTGTATTGAACATGGTGTCACTGGTATCTTCAACTCCCATACACTGGCAGAGTGCTTTTACTTGCTTTCTTGTTGTCCGGTTTAATTTTTTTTTTTTTTTTCCCAGCCTGCATGGAGAGGAGGATGCTAAATTCTCATTTTTATGAAAAACTAGCAGCAAACTCTTGTTTCTACCCTTTCGCTGCACAGTAATCTTCCCCTCCCAAAGTCTGTCTTTAAAATCATCTGTTTTTCTTTTCCTTCTAGCTCCAATCACTGTTTTCTGGGCCTCTTCAATTCCCAGTTCAAAGGAAAGCAACAATTATTTTGCTTCAGCCCTGGAGACGAAGAATTTATCAGTTTTTCATTTATTTCTCCAGCTCCATAACAGAGCTGTTTGCTCTGCCAAGGCTTCGCAGCTGGGTGAAGCAATGCAGGGGCACAGCAGCTCCCCCAGCAGAGCCCTCCCAGCTCCCGTGGCAAATGTCCCTTGGGATGCAGACAGGTTCCCCAGGGGCTTCCAGCAGGTTCTGTCTCTGAAGGCAAGGACATCTTCCTGACACCAGCATTCGCTTCTGCAGCTGAACTCGCCTCAGGGCAGGTTGCAAGTGTGTGAAAAGGAGAGGGATGGGGCTGGCCGGAGGGCGAAGATGCGAGGAAGGGTGCTTGTTTTTACAAACATTTTCCCAAGGCTGGAAAAAAACTGGAAAGATGTGGAACCAAAATATTGGATCCTAACTGTGCACCTGTAATGTGGGAAAGAGAAGTCTGGGCTCCTGAGACACCTGGTGAGGAACACAGTCACCATAACTGGTGGAGGAGCAGGCGGGCACTTCACATGAGCTGAATTGCCCCATAAATACATCGGCCACACCGTGCGCTCCTCGTTCGGCCGTCAAAAGGCTGGGACTGGGACATGGGTGTGGAACTGCAGGGCCCAGCTCTCCCCAGGGGCCAGATAGGGGGTGCATGGCCAGGTTTAGAGTGGTTTTCCCCAAATATCCTGCTAACGGGAAGCAGGGCTGTGTGGGAGGAAGAGGGGGACCACCCTTGTGGGGGAAAACGAGCTTGATGCTGTGCCATGCTGCTCCCCCCATTCAGCTCAGCTACAGGGGCCACGCACAGACACAGCAGCCACGGTTTGTGCACTTAAAATTGCACCAGGTCACGTAAAATGAGCAAAATGTGCCAACTGCTATGGGGGTGTGGTGGCAAGCATCACCGCGGCAAGCTGCCTGTGGGGAGGAAACATGATTTCCTCCCTGCTCCGCAGCCTCAAGCATGTGTGCAGAGAAATAAATAGAGGCTGAGGGGATGCTTCAGATGCCTACAAGTACAGCTCGTGTTTGTGTCCATCGAAGAGAAACAGAGAAATGACTGAATACTTCAGACTGACAACACAGGCAGTCTGAAAGGTATTTTCATGGAATAAATGATGTTGTTAAGTGGCAAGACTTTTCTTTCCTTCAGGAAATGGGAAGGCATTGTCTCCACTGATACTATTTCTATTCTGTTTGTTTTTATTTGTTCCCCTCAGGAAAGAGAAAAAGATCTCACTGACGATATGCATTTTTCTCTGATTAGGTTTCAGCTTTATTTTTTTAAACCTTAGACCTCTGAAGCCTGCGGGCCAGCTGTGAAATATGCACTCATTGCTTCCTTCCGGACAGTCTGCAGCGACCTGCTTTACATTGCCTGTGCACAACTCACAATGGACACTCCCAATCACATTTGTGATTTCTTTATTAATCCGAACCTTAATTCAGCAGTTGCAGATAATCCTCATTAGGAAGAAGGAAATCAGAGCAAGCAAGAGTCCCTACAAGTCTTTGCACTTTGTTAGGGTAGAATAAACTTATTTTATTTTATTTTATTTTTTAAATCCTGGGGGATTATTTTGGAAATGCAACATCTAACTTGGTGTTTCCTGCAAAGAACAATAATAATAAGAAAGCTGACTCTCATGAAAGAGCCTCTTTCTACAAGCTCATGGCTAATTTTGTGAACTGATTTCTTAATAAGCAGATTTTCTTCCGGACAAGATCCTGTTTCTGGGAGCAGCCTGTGCCTTCTTAAACAGCTGAGTGAGGGGTCCTGTCCCTTTCACACCAAAGCCAATGACAAATCCAATTTAATTCACTAGGATCCGGCTTTACGGTTCTATTTAGGAAGAAACATAGAAATTGACATCTTTTATCAGGTCATTTAGACTGCTCATCTCCTGCTGCTGCTAATTGTGGGCATGTGCTGCTCTGCAATGCATCCTGTTTGTGCCTGATTCTCCTCACAGCCTTTGAAACCAAACACCCTAAATCCTCTTTACAGTCCAGTTGTGCACTCCTCTCCTGTAAACACTCAACGCTTTTTAAAAAATAAATGAGCAATGATTCTATTGATTTGTTTTTTCTTAACCAGATGCGACGGCAAAGAGGAGAATGAGTGAATTTTAATGTTTGCTTTCTGCACGAGTATGTGAAAATAAAAGGAGCACTTTACAAAGCGGTGTGCTTCTGCTGTGCCTTGCAAACTAGTGACGGGTTACGGAGTCCCACTGGGAACATGCGCCCCCAAGGGCACCCCCATGTCACAGAGACATCTCAAGGGGCAAGCGCTGGGGTCTGGAGCAGCCTGGGCCCATCACTGCCTGGGGGCTGCTGTCAAAGAGGAGCAACTGTGCTTGGGATGTGCAGCTCTCCCCTTGCGCCCCACAGAGCACTGCCCCACCGAGCAGCAGCATGCCGTGAGGAGTGTTTGGGATCAATTTGCAGGTTAGTTTGCAAATTTGGGGTGTGCAGGAGCACAGCCCAGCAGCCAAACTTCTTTCCAAGCCAGGTATTTTTCTGGACCCCCCTCCACCCCCAAACCACCAGGGTCCCCCGATGGCTGCGGCTTGCTCCCCCTTCCCCAGAAAACCCACCCTGCGTCCTGCCAGCTGCGGGCACCATCATCCCGGGGTTCCCGCAGCAGCATCCCG
>VXAV01005636.1:0-42729 GCA_013399715.1 Alectura lathami | reverse complement strand
GCACCGGGGGCGGCGGCGGGGGGCGCGGACGGAGCCGGGCGGCGTCCAGGCTCCGGTGCCTTCTCGGTGTTATCTCGCAACCGGCAGCGGAGCGGTGGGTTTCTTGTTGGTGGCAGCCCTGGGGTCCCTGGGCTAGTTGGCTTGTCTAAAATGCGTCTGCGTGGTTGAAAGAAATAGCTTCTGGTGTTGCTGAGGGCCGGCGGGTAGCAGAAGGGGTGGTGTGGGACTTCTGAGCATAACCTCAGAGCCAGCCTGCTGCTGAGAGGTACCGAAGTGCGACAGAGGCAGCCTGCGAACGACGGTTAAATATCTGCTGGTTTTAAGAGCTTCTTGGCCGTCCTCCATCTCTGCTGGACTGATGTTCCCAACGCTTTTTTCTGGGAACATTCAAGTGTCTTGAAGAATTTAAAGTGAAATGTTCTTTGAAATATTCATAAGTATGCTTTTGCTCAAAATACATGCCTAAACATTGGAGCTGATTCCAATGAGTTCTTAACGCATCAAAACTTTAACTTACTAAGATAATGCAGATGCTGGATGGAATTGTTATTTGCCTTCCTTATGCCTTGCTGAAAGGTTATTCCAGAATGAATTTTTCCTTAATTTTGTAACTTTCTTGTACTTGACAAGAAATTATGGACATCAACGTTATTTTGCCGACTGTGGAAATGCTGTTTAGATAAGGCTGAAGCAATCAGAAAAGTCAGTGGCAGAGGAGCTGAGGACCAGATTCTTATCTTGTATTAGCAGAGCAAATTTACAGAGGTAATGGTTTGGTCCAAAAGCTTTCCTTTTGCTATGGCAACAGCCATAACTTCAGGTAATTAAGTTGAACCTTACTTTCTAATGTGGAGCTCACTGGAAATTATTGAAAGCCATTGTGAGCTATTAATTTCTCAGTACTAAAAAAAAAAACCAAGGTGCAATTTAAGTAGCCCTGAAAACAAAACCAATAACTGGCTCTGGCAAATTGCTTAATCTCATTATGGTCACCCTAATTGAATTCTAAATGCTTCTCTGCTGTGGAGGAAAAAGCTGTGGGCTCCCTGCAATGATCCAGCTGCCTGACTGCGTGTCACAGAAGTGCTCTGGACAACCTGTGGGGTTCTGCAGCCCAGTGGCTGATGTATTAGTCCCTGTCTGTTCAAGGTGACCCTTCGTGCTTGAGCAGCTCTGAAACCTGTGCTGGTAGCTTTGGCTCGCCTGCTTACTGTTGTTCCTTTTCATTCAGTTGTGTTCACCAATTTTCATTGTTCTTCCTGTGTGTTGGTGTGCATGATCCCCTCTGAGCACAGAATGGGGGATTCTGCAATTGCTGGTGTTACAACAGCTCCTGCAGGGCTTGGGCAAGTGACAGTGCATGGCATGGTGCTGCTCTGGTTCAGGAGTATTTCCTGGTAAAGCAATGCCAGCTGCCAGGAAGGCTGCAATTCCAGTTCAGAGGAAGGAACCACGAGCTGTAGGTAAACTTGCAGGCTTTGTACAGCATCTTCTGTAGCACAAGAACCAGCCTGGTTTTGGAGGTAATTCCACTGCAACCAAAGGATGTCACAAATGGATGTGGTGCTCAACTTTGTTTACTTGGAAATTGCCAGGTTTAATTGTAGTGCCTGCATTGCAATTACCAATTTGTGCATTACGCAGCAGATGAAAGCCTGTTTGCTCTCACATGTTGCTGAGAGCAGGTAGGTGACAGAGTCCCCGCTCCACTCTGTGTGTGTGTGTGTACAACAGCTCACTTTATGCATGATCTCTGTTTGCAAGCTTTGATGTATCTGGGCAGCGGTGTGCATACGGACTCATGTCCTGCAAACTGGTGCCTTTTTCAAGTGAAGAAAGGAAACCGGTAGTAAACTTGGCTGAGTTTTGGTGGTGATCCTGATCTCTTCAGCTGCAATTTTTCTGTCAGTTTTGGGGAACTTTGGACCGCAGTCCTGTAGCTGTGTTGCATGGTGCAGCTTCAGACCAGATTTTGCAAGGAGTCTTTGGCTTGGCTCATACAAATGTGCCATTGCTCAGTCAGGATGAGGTGATGTGGAGGGACATCTAGGATATCAAGTGACATGGAATTGCTGCATGATTTCGGAGTTAACTCTCGCTTGGTATTTATGGTGCTTGGTTGTTGCTGGGTTTAGGCTATTCAGATGGATAACGTATATTTCTGTCTTCCCCTTGTTATAAGTGAGAGCAATTAACGTACTGTCAGTCAGTATGCAATAAAAATAAGTAATTGCTAAACTGAGAGAAGGATGTCCTACTAATTCCATTTATACAACAAGCTCAGTTCCTAGCATGCAGATGCTGCCCTTTCAGCTTCATCAGTGTTACAGGTACCCTAATCCAAGCATCATTGTTTTCCAGCAGTTGTTTACTAAATATACATGGAACTAGCCAACCCTCTGTTTTGCTCTAGGACTAGGATTTCCAGCAGCATACGAATGAGAGGTCTCTAGAACTGCAAAGTGAAATAGTATTTGCTGTGATGGTATCAGCAGAGCATACCAAACACCTCTGTAAAATGTGAGAAGTAGTATTGCTCTGCAAGAGCAATTCGTAATGTAACAATGTACTTGTTGCTTATTGATATAGTGACTTTGCTTTATTAAACATTTATTTGTAGCTCCAGTAACATTACATCTGAGGCTTCTAATTGGAATTTAGAAAGCCTAATAAATTTTGATTTCATCCTGAGTGCTCTCAATTCAGGGTGTTTACATTAGTGCTGAGAAAATGTAATGCCTTAACTGGATGGGTGAGTGGTGTGCAGTGACTGCTGGCTGTGCTGGCTTTATGGGCAGCATGTCATTGGGCAGGCGAAATAGAGACTGAGGCAGTACTGTGTGAACAGTCACAGCTCCGAAATTAATAGCGATGCACCAAGCCCTGGATACACCCTGCAGCAAATACGTGGTATGAAAACACTGTAAAATGAGCCCTGTCAGGACAAGGTATGTCACAGTGACTTGATACAGCTGGGCTTAATTTTGCCATTAGCAGGTAACATCTTGTTAATGTACATTGCTCAAACCAGGCAGCAGCCTGTCACTTGCATGTTACAGAAGTGCTGTCTCTTGCTTCATTAAGTGGGTGTTATGCATTGTTATGGGCCCCTGTTAGCATCTTCTGCGAAAGGTCAAAGCTTCCCCAGCTACTGTGGAAATGGAACTGGGCTCCAGGACTCCTTTGGTATTTTCATTATGAGAAGTAATGGCCCAGTCTGGTGTGCTGTTCCCAAAAAGGACAGATGACGTGCAGACCTCTCCGGCTGAGCTGTGCTTTTGGAGCTGAACGTCTCTTGGGATGCTCTTGGCTGATCTTCCAGGGCGTTAGCTCAGGGTCATGCACATAGGCAAACAAGCAGTAGTTCCACCTGACAACACTGAGTAGCTTGTGTGTGTCTACAGACTAAAAGGAAAAAAGATTCACTTCCAGACTGGCTGCACTGTGCTGGAGCTCCTTGCTCACATCTTCCCATTCCCTGCTGCTGCAGGGAGCTGGTGCTGCTGATGAGCAGGAAGAGTCCGAGGGGCTGACAAATTTCCTGGCTGGGACAGAGGCACATCAGTAATCACAGCGTCAGGAGACAGGGTGATCCAGATGGTGGCTGGAGAAACACATCAGACCTCTTTGGTACAGAATTTGCTTTGGGTCTTGCAGGTTTTAGTAGGTTCAGCGACCATCGGGGCTGCGCTGTCAGCTGGAGGAGGCAGGGTGGCAGCTCCTGTGTGCTCGGTGCCAGCTGTAAACCCTGGCTGCTGGCTGGCCCTGCAGCTCTGGGCTTCGCCTGAGGGAGGGCCAGTGCTGCATCTGCTTGGGGCAGTGTCATCCTCGGAATCTGAGAGGAATGGTGATATCTTGTCACATGGCTGCCAGCCTCCAGTAATCAAAGGAATGGGCAGGGATGTCTGGAGGGGCTTTGGGGAGGTACTGGCTGTGAATGACCCTGTGCTGCTAGGTTGGCTGGAGGTGGGATGAAGCTATCTTCTGGCTTCCACAGCTCCATAATCTCTTGTTTGGTGTGGTTTGCTCCTGGCCACAGATCTGGAAATCCCAGTGCTCCAGTTCTGCAGGGGCTGTGTGGGAGCAGGCTGGGAGCAGCACGTACTGTGGGTAAATACTTCAGAAAGCTGTTGCCATGTGGAAATTCATTGCCTGCACACTGATGGGTGCAAAATGAGAGGTCTGTGTTTCACTGCATGTGCCATGGGGGTCTGCAAAGCCCCACCAGCAGTTACCAAGCAGAGGTGGGCACTGTTGTGTTCTGCTGTGTTCTTCAATCCAGCTGGGTTTTGTTCTGAGACTGTTTTGTGACTCTTCTCTCGTTTTTAACAGACGTGAAATGATGAAATCAAGAAGCTTTTGGTTGCCTCTCATATTGCTTGGGGTTTTCCCATCGGTCACGAGGGGATGGATGGACTCGGACGGGAGCAGAAGGCTGTATTCAGATGCGGGGAGGCTGCACCAAGAGGTACTGTGATTAGCTGCTGCTGCAGCTACAGATCTTGTTTGGTTTTGCACTGCTTCAGGCTTTTCGTACTGTTATAGATGTTTTAAAAAACAGTATACACAAAACAAGCAAGGGCTTAGATCCATGTGTACTTGTGCTAACCACCTGCTGGGGAGGTCAGTGAAGAAACAGTGTTTGTGTAGAGACCACGAGGCACAAGCTTTCACGCTTCTAGACTGTATTGCCATAGCTCTGGGAGTGCAGTTGTACATCTGGTCATTGTGGGGATGTGGTCTTTGCCCCCAAAGACTTTGTGGAATGCTCTGTCCTAGGGTGCTGGGACCAACTGAACTAAATTTAACAACCAGACCTTGTCCTGGCTCTTCATTTGGGTCACTGGATCTTCAGGTGAAACCTGAAAAATCCCTGTTCTGCTTAGCCGAAGGGAACCTGAGCGGTGTGTTATTCTGAGGGGGCAGCAAGCTTAAAGCCCCGAGGTCCCCTGCTGCCTCCTGTCACACCTGCAAAGCCACCAGGAAGGGACCAAGGCAGCGTGGTGACTTAGTGAGTGACAATGATCTTGATCCAGCCAGAGGGGACCTGAAGGGGGTGTGTGTGGGGGGGGGGGATGAGACCCCTGCATCATGCAGGGGGGTGATGCTCAGCATGCCCTGGGCTTGTGGCAGCTCTGAAGCAGTTGAACCCACTCTGTGCTCAAGGTGACCCTGTTGGCTATCCTTGTGGTGATGCTGGGTGTGCAGGAGTCTGCTCCCTGCTCTGGAACCTGTGCAGACTGTCCTAGCACACAGGTGGCTTTCCCAGCTAGAGCACACAGTGTGAGCTTGCTGCACAGATTTTCACATTGCTGGAACAGAGGCAAGTGAACAGGGCCATAAAAATCCAGGGGTGTGATTTTCATGAGAGGAAAATGCTGAATGCTACAACAATTTTAGTTATTTAATTAGTTCCTCATTGTCATAGGTTTGCTAAATGATTGCTCTGATGGTTGGAGACGGGATCTGGTGGCGGAGGCAATGAAAAGGACATTTTGGTGTTTTTTGACTTCTGTTGCCTAGAACACTTGAGTAGTGGCAGACGCATTAGTCAGCGCCAAGCTAATGATGAGCCTGTGATGGATTCATGCAGCAGTCAGATCTATTTAAGTCCCAGGATTTTTTGTTCTACTTAGAATCCAATTTCCCCTGGTCACCTCCCAGCTGCAAGTACCCATGTCTGTGTACTTTATTTCAGTAAAGCAGTTCAAGGCAGTTAAAAAGCTGCTTTTCACTGTTGAGCAGCACTTGATAGTCATTTTAATGGAGTTAGAGACGTTACAGTTCTCAGTTCTGTACCTTCTCCTTGAGGTATCCCTCCTCAGTTCTGTAACAGTGAAGAAAACAGTTGCCCTCACCTTCTCTTGTATTTTGTTGCTGTATGGAGTCACAGCATACAGGCACTCCAGTGTTAAACACATTTGTGTATTGTCGTGGATCACTTTTGCTCTTCTATTAAAAATAATTAATAATAATTTGGCATGTTTTTGCACTTCAAAAAGAAGTCATTCTTCACTAATGTATATTTGTTATGATTTTTGAAAAAAAAATTACTCGGAGGAATTAAATGCATTACTCAAAATGATTTATTTTAATATAAACTGCAGAACTATTACGCTACATGAAAGACACTCACTCATTTGATCTTGCTCTAAACACCATGAAGTTATTGCACCAATTACTTGATCTTGCTTGAGGTGAAAGGATCTAAGCTAGAAATGTATTTGTTCAGATTTGTACAGAATTATAACAGGTGTGGATATCAAAACTTTTAATGTACAAAGGATGCAGTTAAAATAGCTTCAAGGGGTGTAAGTAATAATGCAGATTTTTAATGAAGTAATGGTATAGAAAGCTTGTTCCACAAGGAAGAGTTTATATAACACCAAACTGAATCTGAATACTGACAGCAGCTTTTAGATTGCACAGTGAAACTGAGATAACTGCACTTCTCTCAAAATGCATTTATCTTTCAGATAATTTAGCCTTAATAAATTTTTATAACAAAAAGCCACTTAATCTTCTCCGAGTGACATTTGACTTTGATCAGTCGGGAGTTCGTCTCTTGTTCTGGGTAATCACAGCTGTTTGTTTATGGGATCCGCAGTTGCTCACAGCTTGTGGGTTTGGAGTCTGTGCCAGCCGGGGAGTCAGACACTGCTCTTTGCTCATCAGAAATGTTTGTTAGTTACCAAGTATGTGGCTTCTGATTAACATGTAATTCCATTAACATGCATTTAAAACACCAAATCGCAAATAGAAGAGCTCCCAGCAATTCACTAACATTGCTTTAATATGTAAAGGGTTAATTTACAGGTCAAATAATTTGGAGTGTGCTCTGATCTAAAATTCCTGCAAACTTCATCAAAGCAAATACTTGGCTATGGGTCACTGACCTTCACTAATACTCGCTCTGATCTACATAGGAACAAGTTTACTGAATCAAAAACATTGCTTAATTTATGTTCAGATTGCTAAATCGATTTCTTCATGGTCTGTTGTAGAATTATTGCAGTTGTGCTTTGCATTTATAAAGAGAAAAATAAGTCTTGAGGCCACAGACTGCAATATACAGCCCTTCTGCATGAAAAATTAACTTTCCAGCACAGCACTGATGTTTTCCTGATGCTCAGTCTTCCACCTCTCAGATTTATAGGCTCTTCCTGAGAAGAGACTTGTTTTCTGAAATATTTTTAGTCTTGATGGGAACAGCAATAAACATGTGCATGTACTCTGAAGTTCCACGGGCATATAATGAATTAAAATAGCGAACCTAATTAAAAAGGACAGTGTTAGTACTAAACAGAGCAGCTTCGACTTGCCTGGTCCATATTAATTTTGGAGAATGCTGCTGTCACTTCATGCTGTGAAACTTTTCAGGCTGATTCCAGAGGGTGCTGAAAAGCTCTTGGAGCTTCTGGATGCTGCTCATGGAGCACCATGGAGCTAGGATGTGCAGCTTTCTCAGGGTGACCATCATCAATGAAGTCCCACTGGGTGGAGCACGTCGGAATACCCAAATATATAGAGCTTGCCTGCTCTAGGGTGGTATTTATGGGAAAGGTTTTGCCCCTGCATCCAGCAAGGTTGTTTCCATGCTGAGGTGCTCATGTATCAGTGCCCACGTTTCGTGGACAGCTCTGTGCTGGTGTGGAAGCGCTTCGGGGTCCCTCTGAGGCAACAGGTGGTGCAATCTAGGGTCACCTTCCCATTCTTAAGTGGGAGGGAATTATCAAAAATGTTTGTAAGTAAGTGCTAGGAGGTCACCCACACTAGTAGCTCAGATTTTAACTATTGGGTTATTGTACAAAATGTATCTTGTTTAATATTCATACTCAACATCTAGCTGCTTCTCCTGTTCCTTGCATTCTGTGTGAGGCTGCTTTTTGGTGCGTGCTGAAGCCAAGTTGTTTTGCTGTAGTTCCTAGGGCAAGTTCCTTCTTTCCTCTCCTCAACCCATGGTGCAGCAGTGCTGGGCAGAGCAGTGCTGGGGTCTTCAGCAGGACTCCCACCTGCTAAGGGGGACTCAAACACGAGACAGTGCAGTGCTGCATCTCAAATGCAATTCTGTGGTATGTTTTCTGGGGTGCTGCTGGCAGGTACCCTGGCTAATGCTGCACTAGCTGGCCAGTGTGGGAGCTGAGAATAATCCTGTGTTGCTACGTGTACACCTGGTTTGTGCTGATCTGTTAAAGGAGATATTTGGATGTCACTGGTCGTTCCCAGGTGGTTGCAGGAACCCTGGCAGGCGTCCTGTCAGTTCTAGGCCACAGAACCAGGGCTCCTCTGGTTTTGTAGGAATACTCTCATTCAGCTTTCATGCCCAGCTGTGTTTTTGCCACCTTACCCTCCTGTTTAGGAAGTCTCATAGGACACCAAAAACATGATGATCACAACACTCCATGCTCCTGTGGGGGACTGAGCTGTGTCCCCAGGGCCCCTCCAGGCCAGAGCTGAAGTGAAGTCCCCTGTGCTCACAGCTAACTGCAGCTCTGGCACATCCATGTGTGCTTTTCCCCTCTCCTTGCAGCAGGATGCTCGCAGCTCACTGAGGCAGCATTGCACTGCTTGCTTTGCACTGCAGCTGGCTGCTCCCTGAAAGGAGCAAGGCGTTTTGGTGTGCTGTTGTATGACATGGGCTGTGATAGCACAGTTAAGCTAGACAAGCTGTGCCAGTATTAGGGTTCCTTGATCATTTTTACCTATGGTTGTCACCTTATCTTGCTTGTGCCTTAAATTACGTCACTAGCCTTGAAGTATCATATGCAACAATGCCAGATCTTACTTATTTTTATGCTAATGAATTTAGAAAACATGGTGTTCTTTAAGGTGCCATAGTTGTCTTATTGGCATCTGGAAGCTTTCAGCTGTGTAGATTATCTCTTGTTTGACTTGCTCATTAGTTATTTCTTGCATGGCACCTGAACTGCTTAAAATCTCCAAGTAATAAATGTCACCTTCAGCATGACTGCAAGCAGCTGTGTGGTACCAGCCCTCCTGTGCCATCCTGCACAGGGTAGGCCGTCCCTCTGGAGTCCACTCGCAGCCTGAACTGCATTTTTCCAGGAGCATCAATTATTCCTGAAATTTCTAATTACCTGCAGATTCTTAAATGTTGTTTCACTTAATGCTGCAGCTAAGACCACAGCTGATTATTCAAAATAGCAAGGGAGTAAACAGGGATGGTTTTGTGCTCCTTCCTCCAGCAAAGTCATATTTTCTAATCTGCCTGTGAAAGGAGTGCTGTGGGAAGTAAGGTAAAAACTGCAAAGGCTTTTGATAAAAGGTTTTGCTTATAATTCAAATAGAAGCATAATTTCAGAGCATAGGCTTGGAATAAGACAGGCACAGTGTATCAATTTTATATGCAGTTGAAAATCTAATATCCTGGTATTTATTTTAAGAATTATTAGTAGTAATGTATTCTGCTGTGTGTGCTCTTTCTGCTTGTAAGTCAGTTTGGAGAAGGGAGGGAAAGAAAGGGCTGAATTAAAATCTACACTGGGCTACAGCCTGTTCCTGCTTTAAACATTAATGAAGGTAAAGGGAGACAAACAAGGCTTAAATTTATTTTTGTATCACTTTGGTATGTACTGGTAGTTCAGTGCTTATTACCTGTATTTGTGGCATCTCTAACAAGCTGTAATTGCTGCTTGTAGACTGTTCCAAATCTTTACTAGTATCTTATCCCTTTGGAGATGAGAAGCTTTTCTTCTACGTGTTGGTTATCAGTGTGTTCGCAGTTCAGAGTGCTGTGGAATATTTTCATGGCACTTGGATACACGTTAGGGTCTTGTTGCTGCACCTCAAAACCCACCTGCCTAGCCCATGTACCCAGAAGGTTTCAGAAATGCTGTGTTACGGGGTGCTGTTGTGCTTGGAGTACTAAAAAACTTTAATATTGGATTACTTAGAACAAGGTAAGTACTGTACACTTGACTGAGAGGAAAGAATTTGAAGAGTTTTATTACAAACCTGTATTGAGGTTTTTATGGCTCGGTAGTGAGAATGTAGAAGGCTATCAGGATACATCTGTAGGCACAGTTTAAAGATGCCCTCCTGGATGCAATCCTTTATGGAACTCAAATTCTGCATCCTATATTTTTCAAAAAAAAAACCAAACCCAAACAACTCCTGGAAGCACACAATGTGTGATACCTCTTGGTGGCTCCACATAGCCCCTGGTGGGCTGGGCAATTGCCTCTCAACTAATAGCAACCAGGACTAGCAGCTGGTCACAGGGCTGCCCTTCCTGCATGTGTAGGTGGCTTCTCAGGTGATATCGACCTTGCATTTTGGTGCTGTAGTTGGAGCTTGTTAGGGTTGGATGCTGTGCTGTGGGGACTGGAGGTACTGTGAGGCTTAGGGTACCTGGCTGTGCTGAGCACTGGCACAAACTGACCATCAGGAATCAAATTTCTGTAGGTCTCATGTCACAGTTAAGCAACTGTGAACAATCATATCTAGGTGGGAAAATGCTGATATGTTCCTGAAGCAGAGAATCACATCAGAGTAAAACTTCCTTGGCAAATTAAAAATGCCTTAGACTTTTTTTTAACTTGGCTATGATGTGGTAGAGGGTAACAGTTTCTGTTATTCTCCTCAGAAGCTAATTAACCTCGAAAGAGAAGTATTGACCTTTTTTTCTTCCAAATGTAGTGTATCCTCAATTCAAAAAAGGCTATAGCAGTAGCTTTTAAAGGAAGGCAGTATTACTTAGAGTACTTCCTACCACAAGGCAGGGCAGTTCTTAGCTTTTTAGATTGGGAAGGATACATCCGCGTGCTTGGGGTTCCTAAAACAGGCTTCCCGTGAGCTTCCAGATGACAATGTGGAAATTTATGGAGCTCTACCTGAGTGTCTAATCTGAAGTCCAAAAATAGTGAGCAAAATCAGAGGCAGCAATTATCTCAATTAGCTACCGTATGTGTGAGCAGATGATACTGTGTGATGTGAGACATAAGAGATTCTCTTGTTTTTTTTATCAAACAGGACAAATCTAAATTGCCAGCTTCTGTACTGATACCAAGCTTTCTCTAAACAGTAGTGTGATTTTTTTTCTCATGCGCAGTAAAAGTGGATGTTCTGTCTCATTAGCATATTTTGTTTTTTGAAAATATATTGTTCATGGCTGTAAACAGAATCCTGGCTGTTAAATGAAGCTGCATATTAGTCATGACTGCAGCATGTGCTTCAGTCTGTATGTAGAGTGCCTCGCCTCGCACAGGGCTAGACATCAGCATAATTGTCTTGACCTCTCACTTGAGATAACGAAGAACATGCTCTGAAGTGTGGGGAAAAAAAATCCCTGGGATAACACTCTTAAATAGAATAGCTTCTACGTTATTAATTTGCTAAATGAGTTAGGGCTATATTATTTAGAAATTGTGCAGCATTTGGGTTGATCCTAAGAGCAGCTCCCTGGGGACTCAGTGTGTGCAGATGTAATGTCTAATTTTGTGATAGACCCAGCATGAGCACAGCTGCATGTGCTGAATTTGCTTCATCCCCTGCGCAAGCACTGTAGTCTCTTCTGCAGAGCGCCTGGTGAGAGATGTGCTACAGGCCAGCAACAGCAGGTCACTTGTGGGTCTGAAATGTTACCTATTCTTTTGAATCTCTTCCACTTAGTGCATTAGTTGGCTTTGGCAAAGTCCCTGACAGTAACATTTGCTTACAGTTACTTTAAAAAAAAAAAAAAGTACACCTAGTGACTAGATCAACATCAATATTAAAGGACAGAACTGAAAACACTGCAAGATTATCCTATGAACTGCTGTATTTAAGGGCACTTGGCACCTGTTTGGTATCAAAGTTGGTATGCTAAACATCGTATTTGTGTGGTGAGGCTGCTAACTAGAATAGCAAATGCACAACAGTGTACAAATATCTTCAAGGCCAGTTTGGATGAGGCCCTGGGCAGCCTGACCTAGTGGGTGGCAGCCCTGCTCGTGACTGGGGGCTGGGGCTGATGATCTTTAAGGTCCCTTCCAACCCAAGCCATTCTATGATCTCTACATACTAATGTGTGAAATAGAGGGAATTAGGGAAATAAATGGAGAAGTACAAAAACACTGTGAAGATTTACTCGTTAAAATATTACATTGTGCTATGGCTCTACCCCTTGATGTGCCTCTATGTGTGTCTGGGTTATAAGAAGTTGTCTTCTGGTTTTAGCCAAGCTACAAAGAAATAGCAGACAAACTTGTCTTTCCTAATTGCAAATGTAATTGTGACTGTTTAATTACTAACACTGCAAAGTGTGTTAACTCTTGCAGTCAAATCAATGTAGGGAACTGCATGTGACCACATGTGGATGTGCAGGGACAAAAAGGAACAACGATTACAGAACAATCACACATTTTTCCCCCTCCCTCTTAGTGGATTATGTATGTACACTGCACATTGATTAGAAACCAAGTATAAGGTGCTATTAGGTAATGTAATTTCTAAGAGTGTTGGACTCTGCTTGCTTTTCAGCGGTGTTTTAGGACAGGCAGCCTTGTTCCATGCTCCATCTCTTGCATCAATCACTAATGAATGTCAGTAAACTCATTTGTAGCTCCTTGGCCACTGAGCAGGTTACTACATTGTGTATTCCCTCTGTGTAGTTGCATTTAACTCTGCACAATTTTTTTCACTCTTGTTTGTTCTGAATGAAATCCGATTCTTCATTCCAGAAGTAGCCCTCGATTCAGCATTAATCAGGAGGCTGTAACACGAACTGGCTGTTACGTCCTGGCAGGGCATGTTGATGCTGTCTTCTGAAAGACTGGCGTTCCCTTCTTACAAGAGCAGAAAAGAACTTAGTGCAAAAAAAAAGTCATTAAATTGCATAAGTTTCTTGCATGGGTGTGTAACACTTCCATGTAGCAACTATCAGCAGATGGAAGCTGCAATATCAGGCAGTGAACTACTTCTGATTTTTTTTTTTGTCCCATCTAGCCTAGCTAGAACTAATAATTGTACTTGATGACATTGCGGCTGCTCTCATTTGTAGACACAGGTTTGGTTAGTCTTTCAGAGATGCAGTTTTCCAGTAGATAGATGTCTTGTGAAAAGCAATGCTGGAGCAAACATACTACATCAATTTCCACACAAGCAATGATTAGGCACTTCAGATACAGAACAGAGGGGCCCTTTGGTCTGCATTCAATTGGCTAACTTTAAAAACGAGGAAAATAGGTGCTGAAATTGAACCTTGACAAATAAAACTGCTGTATTGCATTAGCTAAATGCTACTGTTTTTATAGAAGGAATGAGAAATCTGAGACAAATTTTTCATTAAAAACATACAATCTATGCTCTGATACAATTAGATTTTTAGTTAAAGGAATTTGCAGCCCCTAAATGGTGGCTATGAAATAAGTCTCATTTATAACCATCTGCTTTATGTCTTCTTCAGACAAGTATTCCTCAGGCAATGCATCTGAGAACTTTAATGCCATTTTTATCAAAATGGTTTGGTTCTCTACTAATGTTATTAAAACCTGTGTGATTTTTACTTGAGAACAGTATCTTACACTTCAAAGAAAGGGGGACTGCTTCTTTTTGTGAAGAGATTGCCACCGTCACAGCGTGCGTCACGGTGCTACGCCTGTGGCCAGAAGTACCGGCAGTGTGTCTTAGTGGCATATTAGATCGTTAATAGAAAGGTCTTCCTATGTTCAGCATATCCTCCAGGAGAAAAATTAGCATCGCTTCTTTTCTGTGCTACAAAGAAGAAATGATTAGGCTGAGGCAAACTAAGAAAAAAATGGATCCTTGCTATAGTTTCATTTCACTTGGATGGACAGAAACCTTGGAGTTCTTTCTACCTGGAGCTTATGCCTTTTGGTGGCCACTTTATTCCTGCCATGGCTGCCAGGTATTTTTCTCCTTTCCCAGTTTTTGTCTACAGTTCTGAAATATTGATTATTCTCAATGCCATTGGCCTTTTCTCTGTGAAAGCGAGGGTACCACATGCTGATACTCTCCCAGTTAATGAAGTGGTGGCTTGCAGCATGATCTCATGTTCTTCTGCTGCATTGCCATGAAGGTTTTCCTCTGAACAGAGCATCTGTTTTTTGGGTAGTTTACATTCATTAGAGCTTATAATTAATTATAAAGGGAAATAGTAAAAGAAAAACTTTGAAGACCAACCTTTGGTTTTTTTTTTTTTTTTTTGTTCCCCCACAGTTCTTTCATGGAAATACCAGAAGGGTGTTTAATATAAGTGAGCTGACACTTGAATTTTTTTTTCTAGAGTCTGATTGTCTTTTTTTTCTTTTGATCAATGTAATAGTTGTAATTAGTTTTAGTGTTTCTAAGCCTTTGAACTGCACAGTATTCAAGCAGCTTGTTAAAGTGAGGGACTCCAGGGGAACTTTAAATGTACTCTTCCCTTTTGCATATATTACATGTACATGGGCTTAATGATACCAGGCTGTATCTAGAATTTTTTTTTATTGTGTTCCACCTCTCAAACTAATATTTTGAAAAGCTTTGAGAGGTCCCTGGAGTGTAACTGCCTACATAGCTCAGAGCTTTGCTGCCTAAAGAGGATAAATGCTTTGAAGTCTGTACTAATCCTGACTGCCATTTCACATATTTCTCAAGATCACTGTGGTAGTCATTATTCCCGATAGGATTCTTAATGTTTTTATAAGCAAATACCCACTTCTTTATTTATCCCCCTCAGTTGGCATGGAGGATTCCATGGAGCCTATTTCTGCCTTTCTGATCTTTTTTATTGTGAAAACTTTGTTTTCAATACAGCCTGTTGGTCTCTTGTGCTGCTGAGTACACACATGTTGACAATGGATGAGGTATAAATCCTCCAGAATGGAGCAGACCTGGCCCAGATGTGTGGTGGGGTTTGGCCTTGGCCTGCAGCAAGGCCTCGGCTGGGCCCATCCGCGGTGGCCTGGAAGCCGAGGCCTCGCTGGGGTGCCTGGGGTGACAGGACAGATGGGAGCATGTCTGTAGGTTGTAAAAGAATAGCAAAGGCCATGTAGTGTGTGTTGTGTGTGAAATACAGCACCCTTGAATGAAATGCTTCATTTGGGTTGAAGTGCTGCTACCTAGTGTGCCCAGATCAGGGTCTGCGGGAGTTAGCGGAGCTGGTACTCTGGTAACAGAGTTATTTACTTCCATGAGCTGTTTTTTTTTTTTTTTTTGTATTTGTTTCCATCTTCTGTCATTTTGCAAAGCTTTGCTTTTTCCCCTATTGTGTGCTCCAGTGGCAGCTTTCTGTTTTCAGCTGCATCATGGCAGGACACTGCTGCAGAAGGAGGCTATGGATAGATTTGATGAGACGTGCAGCGCTATATTGTACTTACCTTGGTGAAAGCATGGTCTGCAGGGAGTTGTGCTTTGTTGTCACTTAAAAATAAATGAAACCATAATAAGCATCGGGTGGGTCAGAAAGCTCAGATGTCTGGGAAGGCCATGTGTGTTATTCTCCTGTCAAAAGGAGGAAAGAAAAACCTTTTTATTTCATTCTCAGATAAACATCTGAGAACAGTGAGCACTAAGGAAATGAAATGAAGTTACAAACAAGGCATATCCACAAGACTAAAAGCCTTCATTATGAGTGCTTAGTAGAAGATTCCCTGTGTCTGTACTGTAGGGAACGTCAATAGGAAAAGAAATAGATTTTAAGAATTGGGAGTAGATTACCAAATAAGAGCTAAACTGTTAGCAAGGTACATCTAAAGCAGCAGGGGCAGCCCTGGGTCTCAGCGTGGGGCTGGGTGGGAAATAGCTGCTGGCACCATTGCTGCCATCTCATGGGTGTCCTTGGGTCCTTCACTGGAAACCGTGCTGGTGTCTGCCTGGGCATATTTGGGGTCTTCCAGCTCTAGGTTTGTGCTCAGTGAGTTGATCCTGCATCAGTGGGCAGAGTCCTGGTCAATGCGACTTAGAGCAAGTAGCGCGGGGATGGCCTTCTGGAGTGCTCTGTGATTTCACTGTCTTCAATATTGGTTGCAAGAAATAACTTGAATGGTGGAAATTACAAGTATTTGTATTTAATCTGTAAATTTCCCCATGTGGAATTAAATATTTATTCCCTTGGAGTCTCAACATTAGTGTAAGTAGGTGGTGTTGTCTGGGAATGCGGTGCCCTTTGAGTCTCTAAGCAATGTGTGTTTTTAAAAGTTTTGTGGGTGGAGGTGCTAGTGATACATTGCAAGAAACAGGGCAGATGTAGGTATGCAAATACTGAAATGAGCCCTCAGTTCTGGGTGCAAGTACTCTGGTTATTCTGAGATTATTCAGGTATTTGAGACAGTCCCTGCTAAAACATTCTAACACATCCTCTTCCCTCAACCCCAAATTCTTACTATATTAATAATAAAACCGTCTAGCTGTTCCCTTTTAACGATAGGAAAAAAAAATCCATTTAAAGTAAGATATTGTGCTCTACCATGTAACCTATTGCAGAATGATGAATCACTTCAGGTGATGTATTAATCCATTAAATATTTGTAGACAAACTGAAATGTATACTTGTAATTACTCAGTTATTGTGCAGAGCTTCACAGGTCTGTCTCTGTGACAATGACTAATGTTTTTAGGGGTTTCTGTTCATGCTGCCTTTGAACAATTCCTCTATTTTTCAAAAAAACACAAAATTCTCTTTTTCCTTACAGGAATCCAGAAGGTTTGAAGTCACAAGAAGAAAAGGTAGGAAAAGTTTTCTTTCAATATTCTTGTTGGTATTGAGTATTCTTGCAGTGACTTTAAAAAAAAAAAAAAAAAAAAAACATGACTTTACACACTTGAAAAAGTGTACTGCTGCCAGATTTCAAAGAGACTGCCTCCTAACACTTGCCTGACAGATTCTAGAGCAGCGACATGTAGAATTTTTTTTAAATGCAAAGTTGCTCTTTCTGCACAGAATTGCATGACATTCTTGGGGATGTAAGTCAAAGTTTGGGTGCTGGCAGGGGATCTAAATTCTGAACCTGGAGCATTTTAGCAGATGGATAAAAGGCCCAGACAAGGCTTTACATGCATCGTTGTGCTTCAGATCCACCCCAAGGTGCAGCAGTGCTGAACACAAGTTTGTTGGTGCCCTGAGCTCAGGTCCTGCTCCTGCAAACTCTTCTGCCATCGGTGTCTGGTTGCTTGCTGCTGTGAGCAGATGATTGATGGTTCCTGGCAGCTGAATGAGAATTGGCCATCAAAGAGCTCATCCTGGTTACTCATTTTTGATTTTGTTTAGCAGATGTTTTCTGGATCATTCAGTTTTTTGCTTCATCTGTGTTGGTACAACATGAAGTGGGCGGCACTCTCCTGTTGAACAGATGAATGCCTTCCGTGTTTAATTTTTTCCCAGTAACTTCTTTAATTGCTTCAGGCATCCTGGATATTGGAAAGAGGTTGTAACTACCACTGTTTTATTGTGAAAATAAAAAGGTCAGGTCCAAGTGTAACTTGTCATCTGGGCAGTAACCTCTTCCTGGACTTCCTGAGGCTTTTCACTGTGGACATGTGTCCAGGCATGAGCTCTACAGCCTGGTGAGGCTTGGGCAATTGAAATAATGGCTGTTGCGATAGGAGAAATCTGGCTAGCTCACACTACCAGCGTGTGTGTGATGGGCCAAACTTCTCCTGATTTTTCTAATGAAGAAATCCCATTTTATCAGACTTTCATCAGCCTCAAACTGAGGAGGGCTCTTGGGTTGTAAAAGTGAGTCTAAGAACATCTCTGCTTCCCAGATGTGCAGATGTTGCTCTAACTGTGGAGTATGTGGTGCTGTTCATCCCTGACATGGAGACTGGGTCCAGTCTTGTGCTGGTGCAAATAGTTCTAGTGAACAAAATTGTGTAACAGTGCCCCAAGTCTGACTGAAGACATGATTTTTGGCTCTCCAAATGTTACTTCCCAATGGAAGTATCCAGAACCTCTAAGACCTCAAAAATAGCAATTTTTGAAAGTAGGGCTGAGTTGATGGATTATTTAGGTGCCTTGAAAATGTTGCTGCAGAGCAATGATTGGATTTTGAGATCAGTGGCTCTAGACACTGAATTTCCAGGCTGGTTTGGGCTGATTTCTCTTTGTCTTCACAAAGTGGGTAAGACTAGACTTCAGTTTGGAGAATTTACTGTAACATTTTCCAAACACAAATAACATTTTTGAGGGTGAAACCAAACCTTATTATATTGAATATGTTTCTGCCAAAGGACTTACCTGTCAGGAGGCTTAGATAGAGGTGTGGGGTGGAGAGAAATGGACAGTAGCCAAGAAGCCAAGACTTTGCCCTTCAATGCAGTCTGAAAAATCAGGTGTCTGAAGGACTGCAGACTGCTTGGAATTCAAGAAGAAAATGCTAACATGGTAAATACATGTTGGTCAATAAAGCCTGTGGATTTGCTAAGCTGCCTGGGGATTTTTCAGCAATGATTAAAGATCCTCATCTCTGGAGTTAGTCCTCAGTAGTTTCTATGAAATAATTCAACAAAAGTCTCCCTCAGAACCCTGATGAGTATTTAATATTTACAGAGCAGATGCACTTAGGGCTAGAAAAAAATATCAGGAGGGTAAAAATGTTTGTGCACACAAGGATTCATTATAAATTTTGTTATATGGCATGATCTGATTTTAAGATTTAGGCATTTTTTCTGTAGAACAGTAATTTTTGTGGAAAATGCTTATATTTTTATTTTTTACCTGAGGAAACTAAAGAGGATTGCAAGACGTTTGAGGGTTTTTTTTATGGAGAAAAGGAGGAATATTTTACCCTGTGCCTGGTGGAATATTTGGCTTTGTGGTCAAAAGCTTAAAAAAAAAAAAAAAAACTTTCACCACAGTGGAGAGCTGAAGCAAGCATGCTCTGCTTGCTTTTATTATCTTGTGATCATAAATGTATAAGGGCAATTTAAAAAGTTTTTGCTGAAATGTGGGGCAATCCTCGCTTACACTTTTCAGATTTTTTTTTCTATTTTCAGTGAAGGGTTTGATTTCTTCAGAAGTTTCCTTCTTTCAAAGAAAACAATGCCTTGCTTGTTGTCAGATGGCCCATGGGTAAACACTGACTCACTGTACTCATTTCTGTCAACAAATAGTCCATTGAATATACACTTGATGGTCAGTTGTGCCTGGGCTGGTAGGGTTGCATTTATTAGATGAAAGAGATGTGAAAACACTTTTTTTTTTAAACAGTGGGTAAGCCTATTTAAACTGGGATGCTTTTGGTTTCCAGAGTCAGGACTGCACATGCTGGAGAAATCTTGAAGCTGCTCCAAAGCCCATTACAGTCGATGAATGGCTTCCTTTGACTTCCATGGGCCCTGGATCAGCTATAATTACATGATCTTTTAATTGCTGTGGTATGGAGGGGAGATGCCTCCCTGACTGCAGATGGCAGCCATCTTCTGTTGTGATGTATGAAGGCTGATTTCTTTCTGAATTTAAGTGGCAATGTCTGCAGATCTGTTTTCTTCCTGGGATGTCTAGCTGGTGTTTGGATGTTATCTCTTTAGTCTAAAAATGCTCTGTGAACTGAAAGAACTCATTTTGGTTGTTGGTTAGAAGCTGTAACAATATTTTCCTACTCTTGGTTTAATCCCATTAAGTTGAAATTTTGCTCTCAAACATAACCTGCTGTAGTTTGCATCCGCATTATACTCATATAATGGAAATCAGAACATGATGTGAGGCACCAGATTTTGTGATGCTGTCTTTAAAAAGAAAAACAAGAAAACACAGCATGTGTTTAATAAGCACAGGATTTGAATAGCATTTCCTTATATTGCTCTTTTAAACTCAAATCAGGGGGCAACTGAGAGCAGGCAGACCTTTTTTTTTTTTCCTAACTTCCCAATCTTCTTACTGTATCTATCTAAATACCTTCTGATTATTTACTCCATGTTTATACAGCCATGCCCCATGCAGTTCCTGCAGTTGAAGATTCAGTATTGGCTCAAGTAATTCTTTCTTTCTAGATTTTTCCTGTCTCACTTAACACCTGCTGGCGCCCTGGTGAGTGTTGAGCAGATGAGCTCACTGCACTGGGGATGTGAGAGGGATTTGACCTGGCCCTGGTGTCCGGGTGTACAGGTCTCTGGTTTCCTGTGTTAGCAATATTGCTGGCTCTTCTGCACCACCTGCACTCAGCACTCAAGAAAGGGAAACTGGGTAAAAATATTAACAACCTGCATCTTTACATCAGCTGGCCAGGGCTGTGAAAGCTGTGCAAGAGAACCGCTGGGACACGGCGAAACAGGAGCAGAGAGTCAGGGAAAGAATTGGCTTGTGCTGACCAGTGGGACACAACATGCATTTAGTGGAAACAAGGGAGAATAGCATGCAGCAGAAAGCTGGGAGGCTAAATGGTCTGCAGCAAATGAGAAGAGCTAGACCAGGTGCCAAAGGGAATGCCTGTGAGTGTTTGGCTTCACAGTGGCAGGACTTCAAAGATGGGTGAGTTTCTACTGTGTAATGAGTGGAGATGAACATGTAATACTCATCTGTTCCTGTTAATTAAGGACCATGGTATTTATGTAAAAGCCACATACATTCTCATCTAATTCCACATATCCAGCAGAAGGGGCCTCTGATTGTTTTCCTGACTATTTAAGCACATAAGGACAAATACTCCTACTGCTGTTGGCAGTGCAGGGCTAAAAGGTTCTCATACCTAGAACAAACTGTAGGTGGAGCATAGCTGTATGACTGGGTATGGGCAGTTGCATGAAGTACAGAGCCAGATTGTCAGTAGGTGCAAATGAGCAAAACCACTCTGAATTTAATGGATCACTCTTGCTTTTTACTAGCTGAGGAGCTAGCCCAAACACTTAAAACTTTTAATTTGTTTTTATGTTGTTCACAATCATCCATTCAACAAATGAGTGTCAAATGATGCTTTTTAAACCACTCAGCCAAGAAACGTTCAGGCAGATTGCTTCCACTGTTTGTCCATATAATCTTAAATGAGATGTAAGTCCAGATTTATTCAGACAGATGACATCAAAGTACCATAAAGATACAAACTCCGGCTATCTGCTCATCATTAAGAGGATGAAGCCTTTTCTTTGAAGTATTCACAAGCTCTGTATTGTGGAAGTCTCATTTGTATTTTTATATATTTAATGAAACATGATCCTCATCGCTCTAGTGAGTTTACTAATCATAGTGAAGAACAATTCAATAGAGAACACCCATGTTGGCATAGAATCTTACTGAAAATTTCTGGGGCTGCATCAGTTAGTAGTGGAGGATCCAGCCAACAGGCTCACAAATATTTCATTAGTTGCCACTTATGCCCTGGATGAAAAACTGACTCATGGTTACAGAACAGTAATGCCCTTTCAAGATTCTGTTGACATTGTCTTTTCTTTTCGTGCGTTTCAAATTTCCACCTGTCCATGGAAGATGAAAGGCTCTCAAAACTTGGCAGGAATGGCAAGTTTCTCACCTCAGACCCTTCAGGTACACAACAAAGTGATCAGCTGTAATTCCTTCTGTAGTAAATCACCTATTAATTTTCTATCCTGCTGTTCTCTTCCTATTGCTAGAGTTCCAGAAATCTGTCTTTTTTTCCTTATGACCTGGTCAAATCCCCTGAAAATCAGTAGCTGTGCCTGTGCTGCTCTTTAGAAATCGCCCTTCTCCTAAGATCTCGGTCAGGCTATCCGAATGCCATCTAGATTACATGGTACTACACAAACATGTGTACCTTTGTGGATGCTATGTATGTATTAAGTTGGCATGTTTGGAAACAGGCCAGCTGTTTCTTTAGGACATGTTTTCAGATGTTCAGAGGAAAGACTATAGGATAAAAAGGTGTATTTTGCAGGATTACAAGTAGGAATAATGTCCTCATTTATTGTATGATTTTAAAAATTATTCTTTGCTTAAAGTAAATGTTCATGTCTCAGTCAGTATTTGCTCCTTTGTTTTCACAGGAATTTTCATAAAATCATAAAATGGCCTGGAGGAGAATTTTTGGCTAGTTTAGAATGTTAATCTAACATTTAGCTTCTGTTTTTCTTAGAAACTGCTGTCCCTCAGCTTTTTTTGTACACTTTTTAATGTTCAATCTGCTTGAACATTATACTTTGCATACATGGTGCAAAGGGAGTACATAGTTTTGCTGTATTGGCAGGGGAATAAGTAGAAATAATGAAGAAAAAATCTTTCCAAGGAGCTGTTCTAAACAGTTGTTTTACTGTAAAGGCAAGCTAATCCAGATTGGGGGCGAAGAGTGGACAGAGTTGTTCACTCCCAAATCTATCAGCAGTGGTTTTAATTTGATAATTTTATGGTGATGAGAGTTAACAGAGGGAGTTAAACCATGTGGAGGGGGAAGGACCCAAAACAATCAGCTCATTTGCTGGTGTTAGGCACAGCAGTAAATTAAACATTAATGCAGATGCTCCCTTATCGGAGCTCTTGGCACTGTGCACACATACGTGGGGCTCTGAGCAAGGATGAGTGGCTGCAACCACAGCGAGTGTTGAGTTGCAGCTCAGCCAGGGAGCTGCTGAGGAGTTTTCTGAATGAGACAGTGCCTGTTTGAGTCTTGGTGACCCTCTCCATGAAGGAATTCTTCCTAATATCCAATCTAAACTTGAAACTGTTTTCTTGTGTGCCATCATTTGTCGCCTGAAAAAGTCTGACACCCTCCTTGCTGCAATCTCACTTTGGGTAGCCCAACTTCAAGTCCTGTTTCCTAGTCCTTCTCCCGGTGTTGTCACACTTCTCAGTGTGTGCCTGAGGAACTCATTATCCTTCCTGACTGAGCATGGCCAGCCAGTTCTTCACCCAATGACCTGTGCACTTGGCCAAGCCATGAGCAGCCACTTTTTCCAGGCAAATACTATGGAAACCGTGTCAAATGCTTTACCAAAATCCAGATAAACAGCATCCCCAGCCTTTCCCTTATCTACTGGGAGGGTCATCTTGTCATGGAAGGTGGTCAGGTTAGCCAGACAGGACCTGCTCTTCATAAACCCATGCTGGCTGCAGCTGATCACTCTGTTGTCCTCACTGTGCTGTGTGATGACACTCAAGGCAGTCTGCTCTGTAACCCTCCCTGGTACTGAGGTCAGACTGACAGCCTGTGGTTCCCTGGATCCGCCTTCCTGCCCTTTGTGTGGATTGGAGTCCTCCAGGCAGCTGAACCCTCCTGAGTTAGCCAGGGCTGCTGTTAAATTGCTCAAGTCGAATGCTGTTGTTGCACAGCACAGTGCGTGATGTGGCAGCCTCTCTCCTGTTGAAAGGGCATGTGCTGCTTTCACACGCTATGGGAAGGTACAAATTTGCTGGAAACCCTGAGTTTCCAGACTAGCAGTAAAGTAAACCCTTTTGTAAGAGTTAAATAAGAACTAGTAGCAGATATTTCTAGTAAAGGCAGAGTGTAGTGTGTAAATATTCTTCAAATCAGTTTATCCCATGTCTCAGAAATTAGCAAAATAATGGAATATGCAGACTTCCAGACAGCCCAAAGCCCAGGGTCACTTCTGGGCTCAATCAGGGTTTTAAGTCACGATTTTAAACGTGTGAGAGCGTGGTAGATTTTCAATTACAAACTTACTAGGTTTCAACATGCCATTTCTTCCTAAACTGAGCTTTTACCATAAGGCAGAGCAATTAACTTAATACTTTCAGAGCCTCAACTCACTGCCCAAATATGAGATAAACTGAAACAGAAATTGCTGTCTTCATGCTTTCTTAGTTCAGGCAGTTGTAGCCAGGTGGCTGTGGCCTTTACCTGTGGCAGATGCAGCATGCCAAGCATCAGCCTGGGTTAGCAGAGCAGAAGCAGCTGAGCGTGCAGCAGGGAAGGTGCTGACACTGCCCTTGTATATTCTTCTGGTGCTGCTGAACTTTCTCAGGGCGGTGGCTAACAAGTGAGAGTTGGTGGCCTTTGCAGTACGTATGTGTGGCTCCATTTTCTTCTGCCACATCCGATTCTCACCAAACCCCACGGGATGTGGGGCACGAAGCGTGCCAGGCTGGCTGGTGCCTTGGCCAAGTCCCTGGCTGTGCTGTAGGAAGTTCTCTGTTTAAATTGGTTTGGCCAGGGGGCTGTGCTTTGTTGGTAAATGTTCCTCTTGGGCTTCACATTTCTAAGCCAGATTTCTTCTCAGTGATTAGTATATTTTTAATGGGAAATCGTAAGTCTGCAATGGTCCAGTTATTTTTGGTGTTTGGAAGAGAAAAATTTAGTGTGTGTAAGGTAATGCAATTACTTTTTTAAAGGGGTTTTTATTATGCACCTAACAGCACGTTTACTGTACTTGGTAGATCAAAATAGAACCAGAATAGAATGAATAAGCCATTTTGGCCCACTGGGTAAATAAACCAGTTAAAGCATTTGTAAATATGTATTTTGTCAGCAGAGCTGATTGGTGATTCTGAATCTGCTCCAGTCTCTGAGATAAGTAATCCAAGTTTAATAGCCTTTCATAAATATTTCCTTGTTTGTCACAAGGCGGTAGTTATTTATCCATACCATACTGTTTGTTTACTGTTTGGTGAGATCTGCAGGAGAGTATTAGAGCAGTTCATTGTTTTGCATATAACTGTAAGATATCATAACCCCTCCTAGTCACTTTCCCCCTGGGATGGTGTAGAAGGACAGGTACCACGTTTGTTTAGAAAGTAGCTTGATTGTGGGCCTCATCCTGTCCTCTTCTCCTCCTCCTTTCCACCCTTCCTTGCCTCTCTCCCAGAGGTGGTATGTCTTATTGCCACTCCTTCCAATCCTTCAATTTCGGTGAGGTTAAAAATGTGCCTTCCTTCTGCTGAACTTCCAACTTCTGTCTGCCCCTAAGATGTGATGTTCAGCAGGGCTGAATCCCAGCACAGCTGCACTTTCTTGTTGACTAGAAAGCTATTGGATGCTTATTATGAAACTCATCAAGTTGCATATTTTACCAGAATGAAATCAGTCTGTGAAAAGTGATTCTGGACCTATAGGATCTATGATTTCAAAGCCTGCTCCTTCAGAAGTGTGAAGCGGGAGCCTGGCCTTTTAAGTTCATTCACCACGCTGGTCCAGCTCTGTTGGGTTATCATTAAGTGCCTGTTCCTGTGGTTTGTTGTGTGAAATGGTTGGCGGAAAGACTGCAGCTGAAATGCACCTTGTGCGGCCAGCAGATAATAGCATAAACTTATGCTCTTGCTTGGAAAATAAAGTACAAGAAGAAAAAAGTGCCATGCTCTCTGTTTGCAGAATTGGAAGTTTTTCAAAATGTCACTTCTTACAAGATTTCAATTTAGCTTCTCGTTGCAACTACAAAGCTAGTGACGACAGTATGCAGTGACCCTTCATCTGTTTTCCTTCTGCCCTTGAAAGTCTGTGGTGAGAACTTCCTATACTATGAATTTTTTTATTTACTTTTCATATTTGAGTGTGTTAAACATTTTTTCTCAGAGTTACTTAACTTGGATATTTTATTATCCTATGTTTCCTATTGTTCTCCACAGTATTCTTTCTTTCCCCTTATTTATTTTTCTAAAATTATTAGTCTCCCTTAAATCATATAATAGTATTATTTAGGCTTTAACTCTTCTTTACTGTCCTTTAAATACATAAGTTCATCAACCACATTTAGCAGAATCAATTGTGGCAAACTTTATTCCCTGGGAACAGAGTCAATGAAGCCAGAAATTGGCAGCAGCCCTGTGCAGCTCCTCAGCTGTTATCAGCACGTCCGACTCCGTTGGCACCCATGTCGATGAGGGATGATCCATTGCCAGAGACATTTGTATGGAGAAACAACAGTCTGTGAAATCAGGGTTGTTGCAATTAGCACAGCTGTGCTGCCAGGCATGAGAGCTGGGTGTGCCCTGGGCTGGGGAAGATGCTGGTGGGACCTACCCAGTGTGCAGGGGTTGGGATTTGGGCAGTATCTCAACAACGAGGGAAATGTTCAGCAATAAAATAACTGTATGACACATGGAAGACCCTGATAAATGAAGGACTATGTTATCCTAACTGTATGGTGATGCTTTATACAGTGAACCTCAGCAGCAGCCAATAAGTGGGCTGAACTATGGATGAGCCCACGAAGGGGGCTGTGTGGAGCTTGCTGTCTCTCTGCTCTGCGAGTTGCTGCTCAGGGCGACTGGAGAAGTGTGCTGGGCTCCTGGTGCTGGCACTTTGGGTGGTGCCCAGCAGCCAGAGCAATGGGAAAGTTTGGGAGAAGGCCTATGCCATTTGTATAAAAACCAAGCTGTTTCTGCCACTGTGATGGGGTAAGCTGGCCTTCCTGGGCTGCAGAATGTTCAGTGGACGTAAATCTGTGGTAGCTTGCAGTGGTGGAAAACAAGTGAGAAGCAGCTCCTTGCCGTGAGTCCCAGCATGGGGCATAGTCGAAGCCCTTACAGGTATGTTACATTACCCTGAAGCCCTGACTGCTATCAGTACCTAAGCAGCATATCAGAGAGAAATCTCATGAAGGCAGCAGTAAAGGAGCACAGACAGCAGAGAGCCCTCTCTTCACCTTTTGGAAATATAATAAATGCCTCCCACAAAGCTTGCAGGTTTGCATTTGGACAACATCTCTAAATGTATTCCCAACAGGTCAGCTGGATCAGGGGCGTTGCTAAGTGAGCATTTCATTAGGTCTCAGATTGCAGTTGCCACTGGAATGTCCTAAAGCATCTCTGGGAAGTGTGCAAATGCGGGGGAAGTAATCCGGCTCTGGATGAACTTCAAACAGATTTGTGTGAATGTGAGACTGCTGAAAATGACTCTTTACCTCCTTTTAATGTTCACCTAGTATAAATAGCATCATAGGAACAAATCCTGGCTGATCTGTGTACCAGGGACTGTAATTCAGTCCTCAAAGGAAGCGTGCTCATCAGGGCATGTTTGTTAGAGCTGAGCTGCACTGCGTCTGATTAGATGACCCCGTCATCTTTCAGGCATCTCTAACTGAGCACCTCTAGTGTTTTAAAACAGAAGAAATAATTAAAGCCCCCTGCCTTTTCTGTCACCTCTCTCCCTTTCCAACTGGTAGAAGCTCTGTGATTATTTCACGAGAAGGTGTTTGCTCACTGGAGGATGGGAGTCTGGTCTGGTCTTGTCAGAGCTGCCCTGCTTGCTGTCCTTGCTGAATGTGTGTGCCTGAACACGGATTTCTGTTGTGTTTTTTTCTGCTTGTTTGGAAAACCTGAAGCATTATTTTCAGTTGCGGGTATCACAACAGTCAATAGAATGAATGACATAACAAACACATTTTATTGTATTCATTTAATAATAGGAACACACTGAAAAGTAATAACACCTAACTTAGTTTCCTTTGTACAGAGAAACTAATATTGTCTTGGCACTCTAATGATATGCTCCCCTTGTCAGAGTTTCCATTTCTCTTTAGTGGTTTTGCAGCTATAATTTCCTTAAAACAAACCTGTTGTTCACTCTTTCAGTGTGTTCCCATGGGACAACAGGATTTCTGTCAAAACAGCAATATTGCTCCTTTCAGGAGGCTGACTCAGAGCAGAGGAGCTAGTATTTCTTTTTAATTACTGGAAGGATCTCTGGTGCCACCCATGGGGCCATCGCTTTCCCTTGAGGCATTCCGTATGTCAGAAGAATCTGAGGTTACCATGAGTGTGCCTGGAGCTACTGGGAAAGTTCTATAAAGCCAGAGGGTTGGGTTTCTTTTAGTGGGATTTGGTTAGGCCTTGTGGAGGACACACTTCAAAATTAAGATAAAAATCTGTATTCTGTGCCCATTATTTATCAGGTGTGAGGGTATGGAAGTCAAGGCCTGTAGGGAAACTTGAGTACAGGGGCAGTTTGTCAGGTCTAGAACAGTAATGGCAATTGTCAGACATCGGATTCCAGGTCTTTATTCTTGAACAGAATTTGCTGATTTCAAGTTACCTTTCTTTACTTGCTATCAAAATCTAATTATGTGTGTTTGTCAGCTATTATGGCAAAACTGACCTTCAGGTCTCCCTTCCTTATGTCCCTTGTCTGTCTGTTATTTTTAATCTTGCCTTTTTGAGTGACAAAAAAAAAACAATGACAATTTTGATGGAGAATATTTAATGTGACGCCTGCTATGTGCAGGACTTCAGAAAATACTCTGATCTGACAGTCAAGGCTTTGGGGTGAGCTGTGGTGGTGGGGCACGTGGCAACATGGCTCACTGGAATGTGAGATAATTCTCACTGGATTTCTGAGATAAAATCTACTCAAAGCTAATTATCATAATATTTAGCTCCATAACACTAGCACAAATGTCAATCCCGTGTAATCCCATAGCCATGGCATGCCTCTCACTTCCAGGGTGGCAGCAAATCCTTCAGGCCCCGCTTAGGGTGCGGCCTTGCTGTCTCGCAGCTTGTAGCTGCTTACTGTCCTCCTTGGTGACCCCACGCTAATGACTCTAGCTCCAGGTAATTGTCTGCATATATTAAAAAAGGAAGAAAGGCAAGACACTTCAAGTAATACAATATCCTCAAACTGTAGTGCAGCTTTAAGTATTTTTTCTCTGAAACTGGTTCTTCTTTGGTCAGTTTCTGCTAGTTTTTATAATTTTCTTTTTAAGATTA
Source organism: Alectura lathami (assembly GCA_013399715.1). Classification (NCBI taxonomy): domain Eukaryota; kingdom Metazoa; phylum Chordata; class Aves; order Galliformes; family Megapodiidae; genus Alectura; species Alectura lathami. The sequence continues at coordinate 14,225 of VXAV01005636.1, read as the reverse complement.
AGAGCTCAGATGACTGGCTGGTGCACTGAAGCTGTGAGCCGTGCCCCTGGCACTCCATGTCTGTTGCTGTCATGGTGGCTCTTCCCAAGGCTTTTGCAGCAGCACATGAAAATACTGTGGATTTGATGCTGTAGATGCCTGAGAGACTCCATCTATTCTTGTACTTCCAGCAGCAGAAGCAGAGCAGAGATTTATGAGAGTGGTTAAAAATACTCCTATTGATTCCTAGAGCTATATTAGCCTGAGTGATTTGGTATGCTTTGCTTTCTCTGTGTGCAGACCTCATTCGGCTGCTGTTTTGTGCCTTTGTCATGATTTCAGTGAGGCAAGTTTAAAGGGAAAGTAATATCCATTGATCTAATACAAGTTGTAAGTGGAGAAACAGGCACTGCTTTGGAGAGAGCAGCAAGGAGGTGCCTCTATCACACCGGTGCTCTGACACTGTGTCCCATATCAGCAGTACTTGTGCTGAATGTATGGATTTGTTTCATCAGTAAATTACTTCATCAAGTCAGGCTGTAACCAATAACTGAACCCTATTGCTTGGTCCTCATTGTGATGGAGACCCTGAGATGCATCTTGAGTGTTCAAAGCCTAATGCCTCCAGCTGAGCCTCTGGGATTCAGAAATAATTCAACTCCTATTCACACAATTTTGAAAATAACAGGAATTTCTTGTATCTTTATGTTGACTGTGTATATGTTCTTGGATGAATTTTAGAGTTTCATACTGAATTCATGTTGAATATGGCCTTTATCCTAAGAGGCACTGTATTACCTCAGTTACAGCAAGTAACCTTTCTCATGTACCAAGTGGGGATAACACTAAGTAAACTTAGAAACATTGTGTGGGGTGGTGAAAGTATTTTGGTATTTTTAAAATAAAGCTGTTAAAGAAACTGAGTGAGTGTGTGCCAGCAATGTGCTCCACAGTGGCAGGCAGCAGGTCTCTGCCCAAGTTCAGGAGATGATGCTGAGTCAGCAACAGCAAGCTGCTGAAAACACACGTAGGTTGGGGACCTGGGCTTCGGGGATGGGATGAGGGCAGTTGTTTGCTGAGCTCCTGCCCTTCACCCAGCAGCCCTCCTCTCCATGGTGTGGTTCCACCTTTTACAGGCTGAAGCATGCCTGATGTTGTCCGATATTCATTGAAAAATTACACGGAGACATTTGGTTTTTTGGGAACCTAATGGAAATTTAAAAATGAGGCTGTATATTTCTAGTGTCATGTGGCCAATCCTGGAACACAACTGTGATGCTGGAGGAGGTTGGGTCTGACCCAGGCTGATGGTCTGTGGAGTAGAGGGGTCTCCCCTGTGGGCTGTGCTTTGTATTCTGCATATTTCAGCCCTTCAAAAGCGCTGGTTCCTGCCAGCCTTACACTGCAATGTTGCATTGCATGTGGGCGGGCAAAGACAGCAATTCTTCAAGTCTTTGCAGGAGACTTCAGGCTGTCTTATCTGTAAATAAATTTATTGGCTAAGGGCAAGTTGAATTGGATCCCTTTTGAAAGAAAAGCAGCAGAATGAAAAGACTGCCCAGGAGCCTGGTGGTTGATGCTAGGAAGGAAAACCTGACGGGAGGCGTGGGAGTTTCAGAAGATGCAGTTTCTGTCCTATGACAATTAGGGTGAGCAAGAGGATTGTTTTGAAGAGAAAGAAAAGACCCTAATGCTTTGAAAGAAAAAAGCCCTGGGTCTGGTCTGCCTTACTGATCTAAATCTTGATTGAATTAGTCATTCGTGGAGGTGAGGCAGTGACTGTAGGAGACCAGGAGCCTAAGAGATGGGATTTGCTCACTGGAAAAGTTATTTACTGAGCAGCTGCTGGTGCTTGTTGGTGCTTTCTATTATTCCCCCTATGTGTGTCTTCAGAGCAGGTGGTTTTCCTGTTGAGCAACTCTGAATATTGCAAAAGAATAAAGCTTGACATCCTTAGGTGCGCTCATCAGAGCAAATCTAAAGGGAAGCCCAGGGCATTTTAGTGTCAGCATGCTGCAGCAGATGTTGGTGTCCCTTTAACACTGAAAGACTGCAGTGCACTCAGGTCCATGGGCCATTGCCACCCTCACTTCTGCATGGGGAACCTGGCCTGCCCCAAAGTCCCTTGGCGAGTGAGACCTCCTGCCCACCACCTCAGCACCTCTCTGGATCAGAACTGCTCACGGAGCCTCTGCTCCTCCGGCCTGTTCTGCTCACCACCAGGCTCTCCCTGCTCTGGCTCCAGCGGGAGCTGTGTGCCTGGCTGTGTTTGCAAATTTGGCCTTTAGCTGCTTGGTCTCCCATCTTGCTGACGGCTGGAGAGATCATGTAGAACATACAGAAGGATGCGGTGGTGTGCAATGAATAATTATTGAGTGCTGGGTTTGTAGGATTGCTTGAGCCAAGTGTGGGAGGCAGCCTTCGTGGCTGTGTTACAGAGCTGCTGTTGGAGCAAGAGCACATGCAAATGAAAAGGAAAAAAGCCTCTCAGCCATTGCCTCCAGGACCAGCACCCTCTGTCTGTTGCACATCACTGTGCACCCTTCCAGCAGCGTTTCCCACATGGAAAGAATAGCACCAAATGTGCTGGAGGTGGAGTGTCATTAGAGGAGAGCTCTGCTGTCAAAGTCGGTCTGACTTTTCTGTTTAGCTCTGCTGAATTATTTTTGATAGATGCTTCTGTGGTGTGACCCAGCCTCAGATGACTTCCGTCTGTGCCTCGCTGTGATACATGGCTCTGAGAAATAGCTTCTCAGGGCACACTTTACGTTGAGCAAGAGCTGAGATTGCAAGGTCTGCACTTGCTTTCCTTAAAAATTAGTAAAAAACATTTTAACAGCCCAAGGTAACTGTAACTCTGATAGTTTGTGGTGAGTTCTTTAAATACAGGGAGGATTTGTTAATAGCCTAGCACTGGGGCAGTGCTTTACAGCTGACATCTGCAAACTCTCATCAGTTTTGTATTTCATTATTTCGGCAGATCTTTCTTGTCCCTAAAGGTTTTTATTTAGGCTAAAGGAAAAGGCGTGTGTACCTGTGATACTAAGTCCTGACAGAACCACCTGTGGCCACACACTGCTGACTGCCCACCTGTAGGAGATGGGAAAAAACTGGAGCCTTTATGGATGAGTCTGTGGTCGTGGTGAGCACAGGAAAGGGCATGCAGAGGCATGGGCTGGAATAGATCACAAACACAGCTCCTTATCTACAGCTTGTGAAGATCTCACCTCAAATAACTCATCCTGCTCTGCCCTTCCTATCTCTCCCTCAGCTTTGCAAAATGTATTTCACGTACAGTGTCTCTCTGCTTGAGCCAGTTATCTGGCTCTCAGCAGCTACTTATTCTTCCAAAGGACTCTATTACTGCTAGGATTTGATTTTTATATATATACAGTCATTTTGCTATTGTGCTGCTTTGTGTGTGGCTGCAGATACACAAGCACCTTGCCTCCCTGCCTTCCCTTCTGCCCCATCTCTCACTGCAATATTGATGTTTCTGTACGTGGTTGTAAAATTAATTAAATTGTTCTCTATTTATGAACTAGTTTATTACTGTAATTATTTATTGCTAGTGCAGCTAATTTGATTTAGGCAATATTTAGTTCTGTTTCAGTAACTTTTCATTTTAAAAACAAACTGCTGGTGTGAATTCGTTGGCATTAACAACCTGTTATTGATTAGTTTGGCCTCACACTGTGATGAGGGAGAGTGGCTGTATGCTATGTGCAACCTTAAGATCATAGTGTTAACAGCAAATTACCATGGTTTTTGGGAGTAGTTCTTTGGAAAGTGCATAAAGACTTGCTGGTGCTTCCGGAAGGTCAAAGCCCCTCAACAATTTCTGTGGCTTGAGCTCCTCTTTATAGGTAAGAGGAAAGTAGAGGATGCAGCAGTCAAAAACTGCAATAGCTCCTTCCTCTTATGTACCTCAGTCACAGCACTGAGATGATTTTTGCTGCAGATGTTTTTTTGTGATTGATAGTAACATCTGTAGTGCTGAAATCCAGCCCTGCCAGCTGTGCATCTCTTACGGTCTGCTCTCCCTTCTGAAGAGCTAAATTCCAGACCCATTAAAACCACAAGAAGGTTTCCTCTTTTGCTTGTCCTCATTTCGTACCACATCTCCAGTAATGACTTGTGAGCCTTTCTCTGCATTATTATATTCTGCTGACTGTTTAGGATTTCAAAGCCTCGAGAACTCTGTCCTCATAACCAAGAGGTTAAATACCTTCTCTTCTGGCATCTCTGGCTACCTGTGAGAAAGGCTCAAGGGCTGCAGAAAATGAAGGTCTTGTTTGTAAATTAGAGCTCAAGGGCACTTTGAAGAGTGTTTCTTGAGGGACTGGGGCTGATCCTTCTCTTCTGTTCACACCGAAGTGGCATAGCTTGCATGCAGTGCTTCTGACGTGAGCATAGCTCTGGTTCTGGGGAGCTGTAGCGACCCTGCCGGGCTGTGCCCATGGACAAGGGAATGAGCTGCATCTAGAGGGCTGCACAGGTACAGCTCTGAGCTGAGCAGTGGCCATGGGGGAGAGCGGGGACTCCCTCCTGCAGCCTCTGGTTGGAGGAGATCCAACCAGATCCATCTGATCCAACATCCATCTGATCTTTTTCTCCTTTCTGTATGGAAAAGTGCAGGTCAAGGGGGGTTTCCCTGTACCCTCCTCCTTTCTGACAGCCATCCTCTGTTTATTCGATACTACAGCGCCCTGTTTACAGCGTGTGCAGCTATATCAAACAGCTGCCACATCCCAAGCCAGAGGTAGCTGCAGCAGTCCTGGAGTGCCTGCATAAGCTCACGTTGAATCCCCAGGGATGAAAGGCTTTATTAAAAATGTAAGATCATTATCACTAATCTTGAAAGTGGACCGATGCATTTAACATATATAATTAAAAACTTTCAAACAAGATGATTTCATCTGGTGGAGCATCTGGGAATTGTTTTTTCATTATCATGTTTCAAAGAGTGAAAAATCTTCCTATGCTCTCCGAGGATTTTGTGGGATTAGTTGCTGCTGTTTGCTGTTGTGTATTCCTGCAGATGTTTGTATAACTATGCACGCCTCTAATTTACTCTGCATCCTTCTGAGGGAATGTTGTGTTGCCTTCCCTGGTGCTGTGCTGGGATGGTTCCCTCCAAACGGCAAGGGAAATAGGAACAGGCTTCTCCCATGCTCAGTTCGAAAAATAGTCTGATGGCGTGCAGGAGTTTACTGGTATGGCAGAGTACTTGCTGGCACAATCAATTTGGGGATAACCAGACCGACTGAGAAAATCACCTGATAAAATGATTTTCATGAATGCTATTTTCAGCATGAAATGCAATAGTAAACATATACTGATCTATTTCCATGTGAGTTGTCTAAATTCCCCTCTGAGCCCCTGGTCACACCGTCCAGCAGGAGCTCTGACTGCTCTTTCACAGAGCTAAGAAGAAGTCTCTGTGGTCCTGCTGATTAAAATATTTTGCCTCATGAAGGAAGTGCTTCCTCAGTAGGATTTGAAGATAGGTGGTACATTCAAAAGTCACTGTCGGTGTGTTTTTACCCGATAAGAACAGCTCATCCTGGTTTGGATTTTCAAAGTGAAGAGCTATTGGTATGATCAGTCTGGTGACGACAGCTGGTCTTGAACTTCTCCAGTAGAGTCAAGCTCAGCAAGGACAAAACTAAGACATCTAAACTTTAAGTTAGTAAGGACTTAATTTCATCCACAAGCTTAATTCCCGCTCCCTCTGCCTAATCCTAACTTTTATAGGGAAGGTTTCCTGTTTGCTGGGGAAAGTTGGTTGCAGTGACCTGGGGATGTTGTCACAGACATTTAAACCCAGCTCTTGAAGAAGAAAGCAGGCAAATAGACATCAGAAAGAAAGGGAGAAAGGTATGGTTTGTAAGCCTGTAGCCTAAGAAACATGACTATATTTGCTGTGTGCCACAGCCTGACGTGTGCCTGCGTTGGGTTTTCGAGGCAGAGTTTTTGCTCTGTTAAAGAATGTTGGCATTGTAGCAACTAGAAATCATGGTGAGTGAAGCCAGGCCCTTAGCAGAGGGCTGAGTGGCAGGAAAAGGGAAGGGCAGGCTTGGGAGGGAAAGCAACTCATGGACAAAGGCTTGTTTCTGTTGCAGGTAAGCTGGAGATGGATTATGGAGCTGATGTGGCCTCAGCTGGGTGGCAGCTGTCAGGGTCTGGGACCAGACAAGTGTGGAAGTGGTGGAAATAACTTGTGCTGAAAAATGCTCAGGTTCCTACTGAGGAAGCATTATGTAGATTTATCATTTTGTGCCAAAAATCATGCAATTCTGGGCAGCCAAGTATGTTTAAATTAGATCTGTGCATAAGGCTCTTAAATCACAATCTTTTATAGGGTATTTTAAGAGTATTACAAGTTTTTTTCCTTGTGATACAGCTTTCTGGTTTCTGGAGGTAAGAGAGGAGACGCTGATGGAGGAGTAGGCAGAGCAGGCTTGCTTGGGAATAAGCATACTCCAGAGAGTCTTAAAAGGTACAACTTAAATGCGATATTTCTCCTTGCTCTTGCTGGGGAGGGAAGATGCATTGCGGCTGCCTGCTAAGGGCAGGCATGTTGCTCACCTGGCAAGAAGCTGAAAACCCGGATCCACCCCTGTACAGTGCTAGGAGCCAAAGGGTTTTGTAACAAGATTGCAGAACACTTCCACCCGTGCAGGCCTTGTGAAAAGTACTTAAAACTCCGTCTCAGGAGTTCCCTCCTGCCCCCTGAAAGGACCATGCTAAGGGGGATTTCCATTTGGATGCCTTGTGCTGTTTGGGTAGAAATGCTGCAGCACCACAAGATGAAGTATTGACGGGGACACGTGCACATGATTTGAGCAATCTCAGTTTTTTACACACGTTGGGAGGAGACTGTAAGTCTTGCTGAATTCACAAGGTCTCAACCGACCTGTGATCTTGATATCTAAAGTTTTAATGATCCTCCCACAAGCAGGATAAGGGCAAAATGGAGCCTTTTTGTAGACTTGTAGAAATTAATTATTTTACAAGAATAAGCTTGATTAATAGAATTCATTGACACCTGCAGCTGAACTGGCTAACACATTCTCGTTCCTCAGGTGTTTAACAACTAATAATTAATAATATTTTGTAGTCTTCTAAGGCATCCCTGAATTTGTTCAGCCTTGGAGAAGCTGCAGGTTTCTTTTGTAAGAACTGAACTATAACGCTGTGATTCCAAATGCCAAGTCTCTGCTTTTACTTGGAGATTCTCAAGTCCCACTGATAGAAGGGTTTGAGAAGCACTTTGTTTTCTTTTTTTTTTTTTTTTCTGATGGGCTAACACAATTGCTTAGCCTGATTGCATTGTGATCCCATCCTCAGGAGACCTCTTCACTCATGCCTTATGATTTGGGCATCCAGCTCTCAGCTGTTGTTGTCCCCCGACATCCCTCTGCCACCTTGCACAGCAGAGCCCCGTGGGATGGGGCTTCCTTCGCACACAGAGCCCAGCCCTGCAGCTCCACACGGAGCCCATTCACTTGTCCAGAACCCTTCAAATAGTTTTGAGGTTAGAAATCTAGGAGTGCGTTCAATGTGTGAAGTGATTCCATGATGTAATGCTGCTTGAAGCAGAGTCAACAGAGGAGAGACCAAGGGAAGGAGCAGAGCACTGCAGTGCTCCATGTAGCCTTTTCCAGGCTTTTTTTCTGGCCCTGTTGGCCAGAGGATGGCAGAGTCATCATCCTCTTCCCTCCTCCTCCTTTATGTCGGGGCCAAATGCGTTCAGTCTGGAAGTGGATTTATACTTGTTATATCCTTCCTGAAACTCCACCTGCCAGCTACTGTGCATACACATGATCTTCTCGTTTAGATGCCTATTTATACTTGGTAAAGATAAGACTTTTATTTTTTTCCTTAAGCATCAAACAGGTGATTAAAGTCAGGTTTAGTTTTGCATTTTTACAGCATCTTGATTATAACTTTGAAACATGATGGTGGATAAAAAGGATCTGAGATAAAAGGGGATATTGATTTTACTTGATCTATAATAGCGCAGCAGTTATATCCAATCATTTGTAGGACAGAAGGCTGTAAAATACATCCTGTGATGAGGTTATAGTTAAAACTAAACTTCATCGTAAATAATGGAACTTGACTATTTATTCACTGATCTCTTAATAAGGTGTGATTGGAGTAAATATGATGGGAGACACTTAATTAAACTGAATGAAGGGGTGTTGTAAACATCACAGCATTGCCAATGAAAACATAAAATTAATGTGTTGGCAGACCAGATAGATGAGACTCTAAAATGCATCTATGACAATGTCCTTTTGAAAAATGTTTCAGTACCTCTGAATGTTTTCAAATTGATTCAAGGACATCCAAGCGCCATAATATCTTGCCCAGCCTCTCAGTCAAGGCTGTTGTCCTTACTTTCAGTCAAAACATAGCAAGAGTGTACTCTATAAAAGGAAAACTGGCTAGTCCCCGCAACTCTACAAAACGAGAATACAGTTTGCGTTTGAGGGATTGATGAGTGTGTTGTCACAGATGTCAAACTATTCTGATCTTAGTACTTGTAAATCTTTTTCTATGGGTTGTTTCTTCTCTCTCTTTGGTATTTCCAGTAAAAATGTCAAAATACATTTTAATTGATCTGCTGCTATTGTTCTACTCCATTCTCCTGTTTTATGTTGAAAATGCTAGATTCTGAAAAGAGGGATGATTCTGCCTTTGTCACGGGGACAAAACCTGGTCTAGGATGTATTGCCTGCTAGTGACAAGATTTTGAGTAGCCAATAAAACTCAGCCTGAAATGTCCTGCTTTGCTGAGGTAAAGATTTTTTTTTCTTGTCCCCACCATGGAAAACTGCTGTTTCGTTGCCTTCATTGAGATTCTGCTCCCTTTTGTACCCTTTTTGTTATTACCATTTTTCAAGGGCAATCTAGTCAATCATGCTCAGATGTCAGTTTTCTGACAGACAAGCTGATGTCATCCTGTTGCTTGTAGTGTCACCATTTAGAGGAGAGGTGTCAGAACCATGAACTTACCAAGCTGGAAAGTACTGGCTTTGTGCTTTCGGAGGACACCGTCCCTAACATGAGGTGGAGAGGAGTGCAGGTTAGAACACCAAGTACTCTGCACAGACAGATGAAACCAGAGGCCATTAGAAGCCCCATCTCTTGAAGTATGCTTTTTGATAGAAGTACATGAAAATCCTTCACTGCGGGTCCCTGCGTGTAACAGCATAAATGGAGCTTTGAATAACACAGTTCTCGTGGTTTTGTCATACTTTTTCTACTATTTCTATTTTATGTTCCGTGGGAACCAGTCTCATCCTCTCCATTCATCCTATTTTTTTTGGACACAAAGCATGCAGCGCCCTGCCAGGCAGGCAGCCCTGCCAGGAAGATGGCAGCGTTGCACTGTACTGGTGTGGTCGCGTTGAGTTGTCCCACGAAGCTCTACATGCTCTGTGGCACAGATCTGTGCCCGGCAGTTTCTGCTTCTGCTCTTGCTTCTTGCAGTTCCCCCAGGCCAGGGCTGAGGGGGCCGTGCACCCCTGCGGCAGCAGGCAAGCGCAGCTCCCTGTGTTCTCCCTCTTCGTGTATTTAAATGAGTTTGGAGCAGAGCTCCTGTGCTTGACATTTTATCAATGCTGCCTTCATTAGGAGTTCACTTCTGTTCATTGAGGTTCTCTTTTTAGATGCAATTTGTCACTTCAGCTCAAGTGAAACGAAGGGGATCTGGGGAGTGGGGTGATGGTATTATTTCTTGAAGTTGTAGATTACTGAAGAAGTGGATGGTACTGGCACGTTATCTAGTACTCCCATGGCTGGATCTGATTCAGGTCCAGGTTAAAACTCTGCAGGTTAAGAACCACCTGCAGTTTTGACTGGTACCCACCAGCTGAGCTTGCAGTAGTGGGTTCCATCGATTCAGAACACTCCTCCGGGCTTTCTGCCCCTCCTATTTGTGGCTTTGAGAAACCAAGGTTCACTCCATTGAGCCTGTTGCCTTCCCTTGCTCTAATGAACACCCTAAATAAAAGTGCTCTGTGGGATGCCTTTGGGGAAGGCTGCCTTTAATCAGTGTGAAGGAACAGGTTTCGTATCAGTTACTTAACTCACATCTGGTATTTTTCATATATATGAAAGAAAAGCTTAGTTTCCAATTTCAACAAATATCTGTAGTGCTAGGTTTGCACAGAGGCATGGATTCTTGCCATCTAGTCTATGAAAGTTCACGTAGTGATTCCTGGAGTGTCTTTTCTAACCTGCGCATCAATGTGATGACCCATATGCTGCTGAACAAATAAGGAAACTTTCAGGCTGCAGAAGTTTTCAATGTCCTATTTTTTTTAGCTACAAAGGAAGAGCTTTTTTTTTTCCCCTGGAATGTGGACTAGATGATCTCCAGAGGTCCCTTCCAACCCCTACAATTCTGTGATTCTTTGGAAAATTTGATGAAAATCTCTAATCACTGAAAAGGGGGCTGTAGATAGAAGAGACCGCCTTGACTCATATTTATGTATTTAGTTATTACAGAAAGGCTTGGTGGCTTCTTGGGAAACAAATGCAACATTAATGCTGACAATTAACCCAGTTGTTTTACCACGCAAAGAGGTGCAATTTTCCTCTTCATGAAAAATTAAGATCTGCTTTCATCATTTGGAAAGTAGACTGGTGAAGCAACTTCAGTACCTGAATTCCAATGTTGTTGGTAGGCATGCAGCATCGTTCCTCTCAGACACAGAGGATCTAATTACAACCTCAAAACTGAAAACAACAAGAAATTGCAATTAAATTTGCAAATGTGTGATGTTTGAGATGCATTCAAAAGACTGCAATGAGATGGTGTCATCCCCTGGAAATGTCATTTATCCTGTTCTCTAGTACTGCACACGGTGTTTTTCCTCTTTTTCAGAGACAGCAACAGCTCTCCAAGTAGTGAAGCTGACACATGGGGTGGTTTCTTGCTCATTAATAAGGTCAGACATTCAAGCACTGAGCCGAGATGTTGATATAATGAACCGCAGTGCATGCAGGATCGTGTCTGAGTGCATGCTGTAGGGAAGCATGCTGGTGGTGACAGACTGCCAGGAGTAAGTCTTGGCTGACTGTGTGGATCCAGCTGTTGAGAGGAAGAGACCATGCCCCCAGGGGATATCCTGTGGAACAATCGCAATATTGCCAGGTGATCGCTGTGGGAAGAAGTCAGTATCGTTTCCATTCCAAAGTTCAACTCCTGGTGTAGAACTGATGTGTATCCTTCAATGGACCCTTCGATGTGCCTGACTGAGGGAGAAACCATTAACTGCGTTCAGAGAAAAGCACCAAGATGTATTTTGAAAAGCATGCAAAAGTTTTGATAAGTTCTGGACGTCACCACTACTAATGGTGACTTGGAATTTTTCATAGCTCGACTCGATGTGAATGGTATCTGCAATGCAATAGGAATTGTCTTGAAAAGGCCGCTAAGCGTACGTGGACTTGGCTGTCATTTTCATGCTAATGGGTTACAAGCAGCTGAGTTAAATGGAAGCCATAACAGAGAGACAGGAAACCTTTAGGGTCTGTTTGAGGCATCATAAATATGAATATTGCTGTCTCTCATATTCCTCAAACTCTATTGTTAACTAAAAGGAAAAGCAGAACAGCCATTTTAACTTCTGAAGACCATACTAAAAATGATGAGTATGTTAGTTTACTTTTTCCTGTTTTTCCTATGTTCAGTGACGGGGTCACAACCTCTGCAGAGAGGTGGCTGACACAGCTCTGCCCGGTGGCACGGCTCTGCCTGGTGGCACCTGTGCTGCAGGAGGAAGGCTCCGTGCTGAGCTCCAGGCACGGGGAAGGCTCTGTCTGGGCAATCCTTGCCAGGAGGCCGGCAGGGAGCTGTGCATTCCTTGTGACAAGTTTCATGTGCCTGCCCTGCAGTGCCAGCTCCCAGCAATGCCAGTTCTGTGACATCTAGCAGCCACTGTCACTGGGCAAAGAGGAACTGGAAAGCAGGAAAAACCTATCTTTAGAGACAGTTGAGTCTTACAGAATTAATAGAAAATGAGGCGTGGTGGTCTCTTTTTCAGCTGGCAAACACGGTATCTCAGTTTACTTAGGGTCCTTAATGTTTTTCTTGCTTCAGCATGGAAGAAGTTTACAAAGTCTGAGTGTTACAGTAGTTTGGGGTAGGGAGAAGCGATCCATGCGTAATGCTTCTGGTCGTGATTTCTAACCTCATCACAGTGCCACTTGCTATTATTGCATTTTGATAAGGAATTTGTGCACAAAGCCAGGAGATGTCTGGTGTCTCAAAACATCGTTGCTCCTTGCTCTTGTCAGCTTGTTGCTTCTTGCTCCTCCGGTTCTTTACAACACAATCCCGTATGACAGTTTGGGTGGTATGACGGGAAAATGTGAAGGGTTTAGGAGGACTTGCTCTCTTGGGCTGCTTTTGGAAACTTCTGCGTGAAGAATAACATGCGTAATGCCTCCTGCGCAGTGATTAAGGTTGTGAGGGTAGCTAATATTTACATGGCATTTTGAAGGAGTATGGTAATACATTCCTTTATGATTTTCCAGAGATGAACCTAATATGAAATCCATGAACAAACAAGAACCAAGCCACAAGTGTGAGACAGGAGATGGGTATCAGCATCTTGCATCCTCAGCCCTCCTGTCTTGTTCCTGCCGTATTGCTAAGCAAAGGCAGTAGAAGCTGGGATTCTCCATCACAAAAGTTTCTTACTCTGTACTCTTGCTCCTCTACTCTGTGCTGGCTGCTGTCTGTCTGCTTGACTTTAGATCTATATTAATGGATGTTTGTTTATTCTTCTGTAAATAGATCAGGTAGTAGATACTTCAGAGTGCAAGGCTACACTCTCAGCAGAGCTGCATGCAACTGAGACTTGCCAGAAGCAAAATCAATTGGTTAAACTTTGAATATTTCAAAGAAGTTCTGTACTGCATGTGAAGAACAGAGATGAAAAATGCTTTAATGCACTCAAGCTAATTTTCCTAGCTAAAATATCATATCTGATGGGAGAAACAGCAACACTCAAATTTGCAGAAGTAAACAATGCCACCCCAAAATAAGTTCATTACTAAAAGGGCTGATCTCAGTCCTGCAGTAATCCAGCTCAGAGGCAGAGCTTTGGCATTCTGTAAACTGACTGTGACACAGCTGTGCTGCGGTGCAGAGCGTGGCACTGTCCCAGCTGGAGGAGGCTCCCCGGTCTGGGACTCCCCTTAGTGCACAGTCCAGGTGGGGACTGCTCTGGTGGGGGGACAGCAAACTGAAGCGCGTACGCTTCGTGCTGAGTGCTGGGTTCTTGGAGACCGTTCAGGTTTCTTCGGGGAATGTGATGCATTCTTAGTCAGTCCTTGAGGCTCATTAAGTAGCAGCAGCTTTAAGGCCCACGAGCTCTCCTGTCCTTGAGTAAATGCATTTCTGTTGTATTTAAAGACCCGGCCCTTTCTGTCTCAAATGCGATTGCTGTACACCCTGGTTAGTGCTTTAGGAGAGCTAGCAGGGAGAATACATTACCGTGGGTTTGCATTTTAATCTGACAGACAGCCTTGGTCTGCCTTTTTATGGCCTTATGTAACATAAAGTACTCCTTATGAACAGCCTTTTCAGTGTTTTCTGGGTATTCTTAGCAGTGCAAACTTTCGGTAGTAAAATATATTTAAGTTCCCTTTTGGAAAAAGGGGTAAAGTAAGGGTTCTTTTTCCTAATATTCTACCATAATCCTTCTAAATTGTTAAGGAAGAAGATAGGAAATGATTTTGCATTTTTTTATCTCTAGTATCAAATAAGTATCTGTCCCTAAATTTAATAGCATCCTCCAGTGGGGACAAGGTGTGATTTGTTTGTTGTTGGTTTTGCAGTTTACACACTGCTACACAACAACTTCAATCACTACAGTCTGTGACAGCAGAAAATAAAGATATTTACACTATGGGATGCTTTCTGTAAGTCCCAGACTATTTTATCTGTCTGATGGATGGCAGAGGCCTTCCCATCTCCATCCCCAGGCCTGTCAGTGTTCAAGGGGCGTTTGGATAACGCCCCCAGCACTGGGCTTTAATGTTTGGCCTGCCCTGAAGTGCTCACGCAGTTGGACTAGGAGATCTCAGAAAGTCCCTTCCAAAGGAGCTGTTCTATTCTATAAAATGGATAACAATGCCAAAATGCTAAGGTGACATAGCATACCGTAGTGTTTTGAACCAAGTATTTTTGAAGTATGTGCTGTGTATTAAAAAAAAAA
>VXAV01005634.1:391513-411448 GCA_013399715.1 Alectura lathami | reverse complement strand
TATTTTTTAATCTTCAGAAGATTAATAATGCCCTCAAGATCTGTAACATCAACATAAGTCATATTATTAATTCTAAATGTTTAAACAGATTTTCCACATGCTTGAGGCATCTGAGTTTCAAAAAATGTAAGTACCAAAATCCCTTTGAAAATCCTGAATTTATCTAATAGAATTTTTATCTAGGCTTAGGATGTTAATATCAAGATCTGTAATCTGTGCTTTACACAATCATATAGCAAGAGATTTCACGCACTGCGTCAGTTTTCATTTATGTCTTGAAACGTTTACCAGCTTTCCAATTACTGGGATTTTGAATGATTTGCATTGATGATACTGACAACAGTTGGAAGATGGATATGATAAATGCAATAATTTTGGCTGGTAGGTGTGATAGGGCTCTGATTAAAGGCTCAGGCTAGAGGGATATGATTTATCAAGAATTTAATGTCCTACTCTAAATATGATGTTATTTAAAAAAATGTTTTTTATTTGAAAGACATGCAGATAATTTTATATAAGAATATTGCATCTTGATATAAAGTTAGACTTGTTCAAGGTTTCTCTCACCTTTCTGTCAGAGTTTCTGGATTCTGTTTGTACACACAGATTTTTCTTGTATTGAAAAAATTTTCAGTACAAATCATGCCCTTTTAAATTTTAGTAACGATTATGATGTGAATCAAGAAGTTACATTACCATTAGCTTGGTGAAAAAAGAACATAATGTTAAGATTATATGAGTGTTATGTGGATGCAGGAAAATGACATAGTACGGCATAATGAAGGAAGTTATTGCATCCCAGGACCTGTGCTTCACTGAACATGGGTGCAGTCATGAGAAGGAGTTGTGTCTGGACAGGAACTCCAAAGCTGTAGCAATCAATAGTAGAATATCTTCCTATGCTGGATGTTTTGGGATCAACAGGAAGTTGTAATCTGGGACCTGAATATTGACCTCTGACAACACTGAATCCAAGCAGAGACAGTGCAAGTTTTTTTTGGTGATTTTTAGGAACTTAAAAATTGGAAATAATAATAATCGTAAACCAAGAATGTATTTTTAATATAGTTAGAATCTTAGCTGTCTGATTGTTAGTCCAAACCTAGTTGTTATAGTAAGAGTTAGTATGCAGTTAAAACTGTAGCATGCGTATTTAGTTGCTACCCCATTTCCTGGGGTTATGCTCATCCTTCCCCAGCTCCATGGACTCCTAATTTTTCTTAATGTCTGAATTCAAATTTGATTTTAAATTTTTTGTCAATAAGTAGCGATTTATTTTATGAGGTCGTTGGAAGAAAAGGCTGGCAGCTGTCACACATCTCTGTATAACTGAAGGCTGTAGGCCTTTGTGCTGAAGCGAGTACCTGGCCACCTTATGGCATAGAAAAGGTGATGGACATTACAGGGAACAGTCTCCTTTCAACCCTTTCTGTTAGACCAGTCAGTCAGAGTCATTTAAATGACACCCATGAGTCCTGTGCTAGTTAGCTGATGAAATATGTGACAAGGAGTATGCTTCTCTGAAACTGTTGGAGCAGGACTAGATGCAGCTCTTCTGTTTGTAGGATCGGATAAGTAGCTGTGAGAAAAGGTTGCTTTGTGTTCTGCTACATATATATATGAAATAAATATTCCATATACAGAAAAATAAGATTCCTTGAACAACTGCCTAATTTTGCTTAGTATGTCACTAATGAGCTTTCTGGGCCAAAGCTTTAGAAAGTTCCATCTGTCTTTATTTCAATCAGTGAAAATCTGCATCTACCCCAGCATTTGCATCTGAAGGGCATTCTAGATAAAACACATCTATGTCACTAAAAGGGGTCACTAAAGATCACTCGCTTCCATTAGTGTTCAGATGCTAATATTTTCAGGATGAAAAACTTTTATGGCATAACAGCAACAGGCACATACTCTACCCTCATACTTTATGCTCCGCATTTATGACAGCAAAGGATGTACAAAGGGAAAAATCTGTTAATAGTGCAGCAGGCTGCTTGTTCCACACACAGCAGTGACCAAGTGACAGAAAAGAAATATGCTATTTTAAAACAAAGAAGTAGCATAATTATCTGCAGGATGTTGATATTGAATAGGTAGATCATCTAATCCTTCCTAATAGTTGCAGAATATTTCCCAGTGAGATGAGTCCTCAGGGACATCTAAGCTCAGACAGTCTCTCAACATCGTTCAACAGGTCAAAGAAGATTAAAGCAGATGCTGAATATGAAAAGGAAAATAATCTCCCTTCCTCAGCACAACATCTGCTCCGTTTTTTTTTTTTTTTTTTTTTCTTTCTATGATTTCTTCTCAACNTTTTTTGGCCAGAGGCAGCTACTCTGCTGCTTCCCACAGCTAATAAAATCAGCTAATGTGTTGAAAAAGCCCACTGCTATTTTTTCAAATACATGCATTTTGTATAAAACCGTATGTGAGTGATGTGCTGAGAATGAATTTCAGAGTACTTATTTATCTGGAGGCTCAAATTCAAAAATTCCTAGATAAAACCTTGTTTGCTAAATGAAGTGAGGGAGATCAGCAGAAATACAGACAGATAAAGAGAAGGACAAATAAATAATACCGGTTTAAAATAAAAAGAATGCTTACTGAGCCAGGCTTACTGAGCTAAATCTTTGTACTGAGGAGTCCATAAACTAGCAGTCCTGACATTCATTCAGTAATTATACTCACTGGGATTCATTTTTTTCCTCAATTTTTACAGGTATGTGTATGGAAACCTGTCTTTATGCATCTCTTCCAATGGCAAAGTTGATTGAAATTGGCAAATGGTTTCCAAATTATCATGAAGAGCAGCCCCGACACAAGACTTAGGACTATATTTCTAAGAAACGGATCCTTTCCCTGGCTAGAAAATCTCTGTTACTTACAAAACTTGGGGTTTGTTTGTCATTTGCTATACCTAACTTCCAGCACTTGCATGGCGCTTCTAAACTGGAGGCCTCTTAAAAACTCTTTAAACAGGAGATCACTGTGGTTTTCCTTATTCATAGCCCTAGAAGTTAAAGAAAGCGAGGGAATGGACAACACAGAATTCAGCCACAAGAAACCTGGCCACAGTGAAATTCTTTGAAGTACGAAACAACTCTGAATGTTGATTCCATGCATCTTTCTTCAAACAAGGTTTTAGACATATACATATAAGAAAAAGTCTGAAGTATATGTAATATACATTGGTTATAAATTAACATATATTATATATTATATAAACGTATAATATTTATATAATATACAAATTGTCTCCCACTCTGTATATGTATATATATAGTTATGTTTTTTATATAAATATGTAAAAGTATAACTGAGGAATAAAAAAAAAAACATTTGTAAAGATTTAAGACATTTGGGAGGTAAAGGAAGAAAACAAATAACATTCTTTCTGGCAAAGAAACATGAGATTCAATGAAAGCAACAACATAAGTTGATAACAAATACTTTAGTTTATTGCTCACTAGCCTGCTGGGTTTATTGCACTCAGAGTTACAATACCTCTAGGAAACAGCAGACTTTACCAGTTCAACCATGACAGTGTTACAGCATGTCAAAAGGGAAACTGGAGCCTTTGCTTTATATTTTTCCCCTCCCCAAACATGGTAAATATATTAAAACAAGGTTAAACAGAACTACATCTGTATTTACCTCCAAAAATATCAGATTTATTCATGAGAAATCCAGACAGGTGCCTGTGAGAACCATAAACTACTTCTGTGCTAAAGTATTGATTCAATATGTTTGACCCCATTACAAAAAGAAAATCCTGTTTTGGAAAAATGTCTGTCCTAGTTCGTGATGTCCTGTCACACAAGTTCTTCCATTATTGCTTTTTTTTTTTTTTTTTTTTTTCTATCATTTTTTTTTTCTTTTCTTCACTGAGATAGGATACTGAGGTGATAAGCCACTAACCACTGTCCTTAGGGTGGGTACAATAGCTGATCTTTACAGATGCTGATCATTTCTTTTATTTTTTTTTTTCTATTGTGTCTAATAATGGAATGTTTTTGTGATTTTTGTTATTAATCTGAAAACATTCATGTGCACGTGTAACTAGCACATACTGCTGGCTGAGCTATAACTTAATCTGTGGGTAGCACAAGCTACCCCAATGCTACTTTCCTCTGCATGTGGTTTTGTATTGCACACCAGGATAGGAAGGAATAGATTTGCGTTGAAATGTGGAAAAAAATGCAAATCTTGAGCTTCTTCCAGATGATGACTGACATTTGGGAAGCTAGCCTGTGTGGAAGAGTCTACACAGCATTCCCTCAAAACCCAGAGCCTGACGGTGAAAGCTACAAAACTAACCGATGAGCTGTAAGAAATCAATACAAACCAAAGGAAGCCGTTAAGCAAAATCATGGTGGGGTGACTGAGGAGATGGCTGATTGGCTGCCATACCTACAGCCACCCAGAAAGATACTTGTGATGGTTGGTGAAGGCTGGGAATTCTCCTTCGGTGGCCCTGGGGAGAGTCCAGCAGTGCATCTGGCTGCTGATCAGTGAGCACAAGGGGAAGACAGTTGAGGAGGGAAAGTGGCAGGCACAGATCCTGGTCAAAGTTGGTAGGTTGCCCCAGGTCAGGGTTAGTTGCCCAATGTCACAGGCATGAGTAATTGTGTGTGTCCTCATTGTGTTGTGTCACAGAACTGTTTAGGTTGGGGCGGACCTCTGAGATCATCTGTTCCAAACCCCCTGCTCAGCCTGTCTGTCTCTTCACAAGCAGGAGTCTGAAAAATGTGTCTGTGGGAAGACTGGAGCATTGGAAAGGGAAATTTGGGTGGCATTTTGTGCACATCGTTTAGGGTGGGGTATTTCCTTGACAAAAAAGGAACAAGCTCAGAGACACTGACATCTGGTTAGGCGAGAGACTTCTGTGTTTGTTTGGGGCAGCTAGTGCCCCGCATGTCTGAAAACCGAGTCCGGCGGTGTGTCAGGCGGTGAGTGTGATCGCACTAGCTGACTTCTTCAGCGTTGCCCCAGTGCACCTTACGTAAAATCCCAGCAGTGCAGAATGACCTCAGCTGGACATGGGATGGGAGTATACCTGCTCCCATGCTCACTGACTGCTGAGCAGGAAGTTCACAGTCTGAGGAAAAGGCTGCAGCCAGCTCTGTGGATCTTCATTATTCAAAAATGAATGCTTCTTAGCTCCGTGCAGACCAGATATTTCTGTAAACAAGCACTTGGAAATGTGTCTGTCCTAAGGCAAAAACATTTTATTGAGCAGGTTCTGTATAAGCTAACATTTTTGCTTAACATTGATTTTTCCACATTACAGCCTATATATCAGATTCTCAGCTGGAATAAATCACCGTCATTTCAAAGGAGCTACCTACCCTGTAGCTTCACTCACTTTCAAATGAGCAACTTCAATTTGCACAAGGTCTAGAACAGGCCTAGGAAGTTAGCGGTTTTCAGTGATATTAATGTAAATTTACTCGTTTGTTGTGCATGTATTTTTAAGCGAGAAGATCTATCTTTATTACCTTAACTCCTCCCTTTCAGCACTCTTCTGGCCAGAAACAAGCAGAAATAGCTCTGCAGAAGTGTCAGACGTGGCTTTAAAATTGGATGTTGTTATCAGTAACAACAAAGGTAAAAGGGAACATAGTGACTGGTGAATTAATTCTGCTCTGTGGGTGGGTGCGTATAGAACCTTAGAAGAAAGCCTTTAGAAAACACATTTTTGCAGACATCTCCTCCTTGGGAATTTAAAGATTAATATATTTAATATTTTGAATGTAGTTCATCTGACATTATCATTTCAGCTTTGTACAGTAAAGTGATGGGTTAAAAAAAAATCTCCAGAGGAAATTGCTACATGATAAGAGAAACTTTGACTTGGGACAAAGTTCCTCTATGGTTCTGTTCCAGGTTTGGGGTATCAGGACTTCTCAAGGGCTTTTTAAGTCAGTGCATGTTTTTTTTTAGCTGTTCTGACAAATCTTCCTGCACCTCTAGTTGGGAGTCTCATCGCCTCTGAGTTTCCCTGGGAATGCTGGGTTCATGCAGCATCTGGTTGAATGTTTTGGAAACACTTCATTGGCAAGAACCACTCCTAGGTAACCTCCTTATGACTCAGGGGGCTTTGCTGGTTCTTGAATTAGGCTCTCCCTCTGGCCTTAGGAGCCTAGACACACACTCTTTTCAGATGAGTACATATGTAAATGTATATGTGTATGTGTGTATATATATCTTGGTTAGGTCACTCCTTGAAGCCCCATGTGTGAGTGAAGAATAAACAACTAACTTGCCATAAATAAACAACTTCAAATATTTGTATGAATTCTAAGTAATGAGCTATGTCTAACAGAATGAGAACATTTAATTTACATCGACAGAATTAATAGCTAGAGTAAGGGTGATATCTGCCCAAAAGGGAGTCAGCTTCTAATTTCCTCATGTTCCTGAAGCTCATCAGAACAGTCACGACCCAAAACAGTTCCTCTGACACCCCGTGATCAGGATGTTTGAGTCGGAGCTGGCTGAGAGCTGGAGCTGCTGAAAACACTGCAGGCTGGTGCTGTGCAAATCTCTGCTTGGCTCAGGATGTCCGCTATGGTTTCAGGAACCTGGGCTGGCAATCTGGTTGCCTGCAGTGTGCCAGTCCTGCTAAGGGCCTCTCTGCAGGACACGGGAAACCTCATATTCTGTGGTCAAATAACAGTATCGATCCAGACACAAACTGGGACATGTGGCGTTGATTTTATTCAGTTTCTGAGGCAACGACAGAAAGATGCAGCAAAATTCAAACTCATACAAAGCCTATGCAATGGTTTAAGTGATTGCAAGATGAGGTGGCACAGCAGAAGTGGTTTTTAGTTTGGTAGGCTCCATACCCACTTGGTTGCTTTAATATCCCTTTTCTTTCTGAATTGGTGTGTTAGATTTGTTATGGGACACTTTTACATTCAAGAGTTACAGAAGACGCCAGAATGATCATCCTAAACTTTGGGGTCTGCCAGCTTACAGAGGGTGCAGAAAATAGGCAGTCAAGCTCCCATTTTTTAAAAAACTTTGAAATCTGTATCTATATACACATGCAAATATATAGATACAATGTTAGGTATTCGTATACAAAACAAACCAGAAAAAAAAACCTTATTCTGACAAGTGTATGCTTGCAACATATCCGCAGGAGTAACAGAATGTGAAAGCCATTCAGATCAAAAGAATAACTCAGTGCTACCTAGACAGATTAGAAATGGTGACAAAACACTGTAAAATCACATTCAAATTGAAAAAATGGAAATTAGGGTGAAAGGGGGGTTGGAAAGTTCCAGACCTTGAAAAATATAACATCAAAAAACCTCAGGGTGACACTGGGCAGCGGACTATCTATAAATGGTGATATTCTTAACCCTTTGTAATCCTGTGATGATTGCTTGTTAGAAAACACAAATACAGAGGAAAACAGACAGGTCTGCAGGAACAGGAAAATACTGTCGAGGGATAAAGAGGTTTTCACCACTTACCAGATCTGCAATCTCAGTATACTTGACTGTCCAAAAGAATATTTTTAGAAAACAGGAAGGAAGGGCTAATTTGCAAGTACAAACCATCTTCATCATTACATGGTTAGCTAAGCTTATTCTTAAACTTTCTGGTAGCTTTTTTTCAATTAAAATTGGATTTTTTTTTTTTTTTCTGAAGGTGAAAATGCAAATGCCATCTGTGCTTTGACTGCTTATGCAGTGCATTGTCTGAATAGAGTTTGATGATTATTTCAATTTAGGTTACTGCATGTTTTTAGCTTTCAGTGAGTCTCAGATGTTTGTGGTGGCAGCACAGAAGTGTGATTGGAGATATGAAATGCCTGTTTTAGAGCTATTTTCTTCTAAACTTTATGGAGTTTTTCTCCTGGGTCTTAGCAACCTGGAGTGTCTGGGCAAAGAGCAGTTCTCTGGTATAATAGCTCAGTGGAAGTAACACTTCCAGGTAACAGGGACAGAGATGCTGTGCTCTTTAATTTGATCCTTGAGTTGACTGGAACTGGAAAGTAGATTCTGTGGGAGGAAAACTCTCTGAGCACAAAATAAATTTATGGAGTATCTCCAGGACCCAAACAGATTGGTTTCACTTCCACTTATGGGTGTAAGTAAGAGTGGTAGGATGTTGCTTGCTGAAAGAAAAAAATACATCCTATATCTCATAAAAACCCCAAACCAAATCAAAACAAACCCCACTGTGTCACCGTGCAGTAGAAATCGCATTGCTCAGGCTTCTAAAATCAGAGCAGGAAAATATTCCAAAGAACTACCCTGCAACAGGAACAGTGCTGGGTAGATGGATTACTGCTTGACTGATTTTGCAAATAAAGAGGCAGCTGCTCAGATTAAATGCAGATACTACATTACAAAGGAAAACTCTGAGTGGAAGTACTACTGAAATAAATCAATGCAAATCAGTTACAGAGTTTTATCGTGGTGAACAGAGTGGGTTGTTTGAGGGGTTTGGATGTACAAGTTAAACAGCAAGAATAACGCTGAGTAACGAGGTATGCTATTCTGGTCCAAGGAAGTCATGCATACCATCACTATCTAGTACTTTCAAAAGGTATCATGAGCAGAAATCTAGCTACTGCCCTGCTGTGAAATAAGGAGGCATCCATGTGTTTCAACAGTAATTGACTGAAATAGTGACTGATCTCTTGAACTGGTGATCAGATGTGCCCTGGGATGAATTTCTTTTGCCCAAAGGTAACTGTTATTCTTGTAGCACCATTGGTGATTCAGTGTTCATGCTTCATAGACAGCTGCAGCTGCAACCATAGCTATTTTCTTTCTCTCTTTCCTTTAATTTCCTGGGGAAATTTAGTCGTTTAAAGCTGAAAAGACCAGCAGCAGAAATAGGCCAACTACCCCATAGGGTTCAGAGCAATATGTCTTTCTATTATGTTCCTGAGGTACAGTGGAGTGGCATTTTATGATTGTTGATTTCCTGTATGATCTCCCACGGTTTATTGGTCACTATTCTCTCTTTTTTCTCTGAATGCTTATTTCACTGCTGTAGAGCCATGAGCACCACTATGGCCTGGTACAAAGTAAGTAGTCTCATGTGAAAAAAAAACCAAGACTGTTTAATTTGATTTTTTTTTTTTCTTTCTGTGACATCTGCAAAGTGTAGTTAATATGGCAAGAAGCCCAAGTTAGGAAAAATCTTGCTGTCTATCAGATTGGGATAACCAAAGGCCCAGTATCAGACAGCTTTGGGGGCATCTAATAATAGCCCCCCAGTACTTATGAGGAGACCATCGAGAAGAGGGATCCAGGCTCTTCACAGCAGGGCATGGCGACAGGACGAGAGACAAACAGGCACAGACTAAACCAAGAAAGGCTCAGGCTGGGTAAAAGGGAAAAGACTTCCCCACAAGGACAGTGAGGCTGCCCTGAGCAGCTGTGCAGTTTCCATCCTTGGGGTTTTTTCCCTGACTGGACGAAGCCCTGAGCAACCTGGGCTATTCTTATGGCTCAGCGTAGTTTAAGCTAGTGGCTTGGAGCCCCGCAGGCCACTCCAACTTCAGTTTTTCCTGTGTTCCTCTAGAGAGATGGTGCCTGTTACACAGCAGTTTGCAATCTAAACTGAGACCAAAGATGACCACAGAATAACATGAGATGTCAAAAAAACGATAAAGCAATCTTGATCAGGTAGGAAGCAGCAGTTTTGGCATCTCGTAGTCTGATTATTTTGAAAATTTAGACTAAACATGATGTGTGGAAATGTAGAAAATCTCGATACCAGTGACTGTGACCTGTAAAGGCTGTACATGGCTTTGTCTTGACAAAACTCTTTCAAATCAGTCCTGTCTGAAGGAGTGTTGTCTACAAGCACTGGTGCCTTCACTGTAAATGGATGACTTCCTAAGAGGAAGATGTCAGTGAAAAAAATGAGTCACAGATGCTTCCCTGGAATCTTGTTGCTTTCAGAGGTCAGAAGAAAATTATAATATGGGATACATATATATATTTCAGTTCACCTTTTTCCTGAGGCTATTATTATTATTATTTTTAATAATGCAGATTAACCTGGGCAGTTTATCATAGTGATTAGAAATTTGCATTACTCTCTGTGTCTTGATTTTTCATTTCTGTGTCTGGGTTCTCTAGTCTGTGGACTCTGAAGTGCTCTGTTTTAAAATTATTGTTTCTAGATTAGCAATAATTGCATACAGCCTACATAGTGGATTTGATTGCTGCAAGCACTTTATAGAATACTTTAAAGATTAAAAAAGGAAAATTATCTATCGGTATATGTAGTATCTATGTACACAAGGTCTTGACTCATCTCTTCAGTCAGAAATAGTTTGTCCATTAAAAAGTGTTACAAATAACACTTATTTCTGTTACAAGCCTCTCAGTTAGTATTTCCCTTCAAAACTGTAATGTGAAAAAAATCACGTTGCTTACTATCTCATTGTTTGTCATCTGCCTGTCTCCAAACATATTTTGCACTTCCTCTAACAGAAAGTGCAAAAGATGTGCTCAAATCTGTTAACAGAAAATGTACAAACCTATTCTGCCTGCGTGAAATATATTCACTATCACAGCAATCATTTGATATGTTTAATTCATAGCTCAAGTTTTTAATCTGCTCATTTGACCTTTTTGATATACTGTCAATAAAACTGGTGTTTGAATAATGAATTTTGTCTGTTCCAACCACTAGACTGATTTACTGCCTTCACAGCGGGTTTTGAAAAGCGGCATGCCATTCAGGTGGTACTAAAAGTGAATTATGCAGTGTGATGGAGTAAAATGGTAAATATTACCTTTAGTGAAAGCCAAAGATATTGGAGCAAATACAATTGCAAATACATTTGCAAATAGGTTCACAAAATGCTTCTCTCTTTCCCCTTAAAGTATAACAACAATTCTTCAGCACTATTTTTTTTGAGGACTCCACACCATTTTATGAATCTTCAGTTTATTTTCTCATACATGCTTATGCATGAATAGGAATATGAGATTCCTCAAAGTTTCGATGTGTTCTTACCAATGTCTTAGCTTGAACCACTATTAAATTAGAGTTGAAAAGATGCAAGAAAGCCCATGAGGTGGAATTGAGCTTACGAGGCAAGGTTTTGGTATTGGGGTACTGCAAGGGTTGCCTTTGAGAGAAGAGAACAGAAACTGTCCCATGCTGGACAGTCAGTTCCAGCTGGCTCCAAAAGAGACCTGTCACTGGCACTGGGAGAGCCACTGGCCAAGCTGGAGGTGTCTCTGTGGTAACATGTTTAAGTCAGGGTAAGAATGCTGTGCAGCAGCTGTGAGAGAGAGTGGGAAAGTATGAGAGAAATAGCCCTGCAGACACCAAGCTCAGTTCAGAAGAAGGGCAGATGAAGGGCTCCAGGCACAGAGAAGTTTTTCTGTAGTTTGTGGAGAGACCCATGGTGGAGCAGGCTGTTCCCCTGCAGCCCATGGAGAACTGTGTCGGAGCAGACCTCCACATGCAGCCCTTGGAAGACTCCATGGCAGAGCAGGTGGCTATGCCCTGAAGGAGGACCTGCAGCCCTTGGAGGACCCACGTTGAAGCAGTTCATGAAGGGCTGTATCCCGTGGTAGGGATCCCATACAGGCAAAGAGTGTGAGCAGGAAGGAATGACAGAGATGAAGTGCTATGGACTGACAACAATCCCCATCCCCTGTGCACCTGCACTGCTTGGGAGGAGGAGGCAGAAAAGTGGGGAATGATGGAGTGAAGATGAGCTTGGGAAGAAAGGGGTGAGGGCAGGGGGAAGGTGCTTTTTTGGTTTTGTCTTTGTTTCTCACCATGCTACTCCATTTTAATTGGCAATGGATTAGTTTTTCCCAAGTCAAGTCTGTTTTGCCTGTGATGGTGAATAGTGAATTATATTCCCGTCCTTGACCCACGAGATTTTCCATCCTATTTTCTCCCCTTGCTGAGGAGGGGACATGAGAGAATAGCCTGGATGATGAATATATTTACAGTTCCTTCACCTTTCTTTCCAGCCACAGAGATAAGCTGTTGTGATAGTTGATAAATTAAAAAGTCTGTGATCAGCACCTTTATATGGACCTTAAATCTCAGGGTGGAGAGAGATGTTGCCACACAGCCCATATATCTTCTTATTGTCACCCAGCATTGAATGAAGACTTTCTTTTCTTTTACAGCTCCCCATTCTACCACAAGTGAGATGCTCTTCAGTTCAGACTACACCTGTCATTTTAAGGCTGGGGAATAGTGCTGCCTTTTCATAAGCTAATGTGATACCCAGCAGGACCTGTTCAAGGTCACAAGGAAAGTCGGGACAGATAAAACTGGGACCTGAACTCCCCCAGGATCCTGCAGCTGCAGCAGCAGTGGTGGGGTGCTCTTAGTGCCAGCTTGTGCTTATCATGGCGGGTAAAGCTGTAGTTATCTTTTCACCACATCTCTCTGCCGGATGTGTTCCCTGTGTGAAGCTGAAATCCTGAAAGAATGAAACATTTAATCTCCTTTAAAATCTCCATGGCAATGCACATGCACAGGAGGGAGAGCTGTGCAAATGAAACCAAGCCAGAACCAAACATCTTCCCCTCTGCCTTTTCTCTCTTTTCCATGCTCAGCCTGAGGAGTTCCCCACACTGAAAATTGTGACTATGGTAATTCAAGATAAATATTATTTCCTCATTAATCTGAAAAGTGCTGTGGGAAATAAAAGCAGCATACAAGAGCTTAAAAAAAATTAATCAATTTTTATAGATGTATATTTGCATATTTCTGTATATGTATATTTACATGCAAACATTCACACAGAAACACACACATGTATGTATACATAGACAATACTATGTATTTTCATAAGGAGTTGTGAGATTAGCTCAGATCAAATGTACTTCATCAAAGTTTTGTCCATTAATAAATATGTTCTAAAAATATTATCTGTTTGACAATAGCATTTTAAAGACCATGTTGGTATCAGAATAAAGATTAAAAATGCTGCCAAAAAAAAGACTAAAACTTGGATCAGGATTGAGGGTTGTTGAGGTGAAATTTTTTTGTGTGTTCATTGCAAATATGTACATACACAACATTGTTCTTGTTTGACTACTTTGCTTTTTGTTGTTTGGATTGAATAAATGCTGACAGGTTCTGTGAAAGTATTTATTCAAGCATTTGTTTTGATTGCAATTATTTTGTAGTAGATACTAACTGAAAATGTTTATACAATTTAAGGAAAAGTCAGTTTTCTGTTTGGACTTGAGTTCTGAGTTCCAATGAGGTCTTAAGAATAATCCAAAGGTGAAGAAAGCAGTTAACAAATTCTGCAGGCATTTTTGTAGTGATAAGAGTTCTGACATTAATTTTATCTATGGTCTTATTGGACCAATGACTTGTTTTATGCCAAGAAATTGTGGTTGATAAGAATTCTAGATTTTAGTGTAAAATCAAGGATAGTAGATGACATTACTGCTGGTAAAATTTAAAAGCATCATTAAAAAAAAAAAAAAAGTCAAAACACTCTTAAAACTCTCATCCTCGCTGTCATTATTATTATTATTTTTAAAGATACCTGGCCAGCTTTGCATCTTAGCTGGTTTGTATAAATCATGCTTAACTCTTTTCAGAAGTAAATGTCACACTTCTGTCCCCTGAAGCAGCACAGAGCTAAAGCAGCACACAGTCCCATGCATTGCGGGTGGCGGTCTTGCTGGACACCCTGAGGGAAAACATGCTGGGGACCACGAAGTCTTCAGCCAGCTGCAGCAGGGGAATGAGTGCTCCTGCTGACGTTACAGACACAGTAAAGGGCTTAAGATTTTACAGTCCTTGTGTGTTTAAACCCATCCATCAAAAGTTTTTCAGTGTAGGTGCAAAACATTGCCATGCCAAGTCCAACCAGCTGGATGTTAAAGAACAGTGTGAGGTCTGTTGGAGCTACAGACGTTTTTTACAGGTTTAAAAGGCGTAGGTGTGCTACACTAAAGAGAAAACCTTTAAGGAGAGGATCACCAAAGAACATTTCCCTGAAGCTCTTGTATCTGCTTGAAAAATTGCAGTCTGTCATTCTTCACAGGCTGATACGATCAGATTTAGTGAGGCCAGGCATTCTTCTCAGAAATAGAATGTCTGTTAATTAAAACATTTTATTAAAGAATGTTAAAATCTACCTTGCCCTCACACTAGACAGCAACAGCTGTATGAATACAGATTAACTGTTTATAATTAGTTTTGTAGTCTTCAGAAATTCACGTTGTTAGAAAACCCAAGATAAGCCTCAATCAAGTGAAATAACCTTTTGATCATGCTTCAAAAAACCAGGGGCTCCTAGAGTAAACCTTGACCAAGTGAAATAACTTTTTGATCCTTGATCAGGTGAAATAAATTTTTGAGCATGTTTCGAAGTATGTCTCTTTTTCTTCAAACAAAGGACCAGTTACTACCACAGTAAAGAAATATTAGCTGCTATAATATGTACCTTCGGATGAGCTGATGAGTTTCACTTTACGAGGTATGACAGTATTACAGCAGTCTCCAAAACAGATAGTAAAGACACTGGAATTACTGAAATATAACTAAGGGTAAGAGATTTGGTCTAAAGAATGTTAATTCCTGGTCATGAGAAAAAAAAAGGAATATAAAAACATCCTACTCTGTACTGCTTTTGCAGTTTCTGTTGAGTCTCCAAGGCACAGATGGTTAGAAAACTATCGAAATGGATGTACATTCTACTGAGACACAGTTATCATGAAAATCGATCGTGCAATTCTTGCCCTATGAACTGGAGGTGTACTCCAAATACAGTGAGAGGAAGAAACTCTATGAAGATATTCTGAATCTTTTACATCCTGGTGACAAAGGTAATTTTAATTCAAAACTCCACTTCTTATGTTTAACTGTAGATATGTACTGATATGTCGGAGAAGTAAAATGCTACAGTAATTTCAAATAAATTTTGTTTCTCAAGATGCAAACAGAAACCAGAAAGAAATTTTCCATGCAGTTAAATAGATCTAGCAAGAGTGGAATTTAATACAGTGATCACAGTTAATTTCAGAAGGTCAGCCAGGTCAGCAGACCTTCCTTCCTTCTCTCCAGACAGAACATATTCCAGCCGGAGAAGGAGAAAAAACGGCCGTCTGTGAAACGCCAATGAATTTTGTGCACTCTGTGGGACCATGTTCTCCTTGGAGCAGTGCTCTGGACTTTTTATACATAGAACTGGAGTCTAACATGTACTGAACAGACGTGGATTTCTCAGGGGGAAAGAAATTCTGTTCTCAATAATTTTCTTTCTATATTTAAAAATAACTTTAATATCAGGCTAGAGAATAACACTAGGAATCTACAGTACTTGTCTTATCAAACAGCACAAACCCTCTGAACTATGTGATTGTTAAAACTGGCTATTAACATTTTAAAGGAAGAAAGAAATAAACCACTGGTCTGGTTACAGTGGCTGTAGACTAATTTATTCATCAAGAACTAATTGAAATCCCTAAACTTATGAGACATTTTATTACTTCTCTTGCTGCAGAAGTATGGTTCAGTCAGGCATTATTTGGAAACAAATCGACCGTATATTTGGGTGTAGCAAACAGTACTTTGTTTTAGAAAAGTTAATGTCAGTTTATTTGCTCATAGCCATGAATATGGTTTGGGCTTTACTTCAAACTGATTTATTGCTTGAACTGAATTTTTCTCCAAAGTGCAGCCTCAAAGTAACTACATTATTTCATATAGAATCATAGAATGGCTTGGGCTGGAGGGACCTCAAAGATCACCTGGTTCTAACGCTCCCACAATGAGGACAGACATCTCTCACTAGATCAGGTTTCTCAAAGTCCCATCCAACCCGGACTTGAGCACTTCCAGGGACCAGGCATCTGCAGCTTCTATAGGCAATCTGCTCATAACTTATTGCTGCAGGTGTAAGAAAATTAACCTGTGACTTCCTGATCTAGTAGCCTTTTTCAGCATCTGGTCAGCCAGTCACATTGGTGTCCTCCCCCAGCTGTGGAGGAAATTTGGAGGACTAACTCTGAGCAGATAGCAAATGAAGGGGTGTCCCAGCCCCAAAGGTGGGCTTCAGGCTCTTTTTGGTGAATAACCAATTTGCAGCAGTTGTAGTGTAGAAAGCTCTGAATAAAGAATATCCATTCTGAGTTGTGCTACGTATTCTGCTAATGAGAACTAATGCTATGATGGATATGGAATATGAACCTAGTGATGCTCAGAACACTCCTGTGAACTAGACTCCATCACACACCTCTCATTGCAGTGTTTGTCTTTGCTGTGGGTGCTGAAATGACCGTGGGTCACTACCTGCAACAAGTCTCCTGTGGCACTCCTGTTTTATAGGACAGGCTTTGATATTTATATCTCATTTGGAATGGAAATCTGGGAATTATTTTATTTCTCTGTGCTGGGGAGAGAGGGTGGCTCAGTGACTCTGTGGCTCTGTACTGTACAGAAACGACATATGCTAAAAGGAGATAACGAATCTCCTTGCTGCCTGTGTAACAGCAGGGGGCAGTTATGGATGTTAAACTCTTCTCACAGTACTTCTCTGTTAATTGAAAATTTGCAATGTGGAGGAAAGATCAGCACAAAGAAACTTTGGATGTTCCTGGCACATAAATGTTAGAGGGGAGATTAAAAATGTTAGAGCCTTTGATTAAGAAAACTAAACCAATGTGATTAATTCATACTAGGTGGCAATAATATAGCAAATAGATGGGTTAGGCAGAAATAAAGCTCCCATCATTTATGCAATTGGCTTCAACGTGTCCTAATACTAAGAGCAGGAAAAGTAGTTTGTCGATAGAGGCAAATATTCATCTTCCCATCAGCTTCCAGTTCAGTTATTAAGGCCACGATGTAGCGGATGCCTAACATGAAGGCACCTAAACATTGGGTCTCTGGAAGTCTTGTGCGGGCAACACTGCTTCCCCATGCCAGGCTCACAGGCATCCCACGCCTCAAGGCTGGGAGCTGTGCTCCTGCCTTGCACGTGGGGAGCAGGCTGGGCTCTGCCTGGCACTACTCACAGCAGACTCTCCAGCGTCTCTGTGTGTCTGGAAGCTCCTGGTGACCACATCCAGCAGAGCTTTCAGCCCTTTCCAGTCTCTTTGATCAGCTACTCAAGAAGAAAATTGCATCAGGACCAGATGTGCCTGATTTAAGGCTTAAAAGTGCCCTGATTTAATTTTAGTGGTTTTATTTTTGAAGGAATTTGGTCTGCTTCACAGTTTATGTCAAGAACCCGACTTCGTCACTACAATTTACTTACCAAAATGTTTTCATAGGATTTATTTTCTCTGTTTTATTTTGCATATATTACCCTTTGCAAACAATAATTTCAGTGCAAGTCTGACATAAATCTTGAGGATTACTCTCTTTCCCTTGTGATTTAAGAATGTCCTGAGACTTCTGCCAGTTTTAAAAGTGTTTGTAAAAAAAAATCCTCAGTCTATACTCATTTCCATAACTAGAAATAAATCTCTAATCTATGTACTGCTTTTGATTATGGCTTTAGCAGTGCTGGATAAAGAAAAAAACAATAATGTACTTATGTCAAAATTATTTGTTTTAAATCCTTGTTTCCTGTTTCCTTCTAATCTTGAAACTGAATTTTCCACACAAAGTAAGTATAAATAAATGCATCTCTTACATATTATTTTTTGTATAGTGTCTTTTGTAAAACCCATAGAAATGTAGTAAAAATAAGGTATAAGAAATGTAAATAAAATTAGAAGTATATTGTAAGTACCACCAATATGGTGAAATGTAGAAATATTGCAAAGGATGCAAAACCCATTAGGTAGGACAGAAAAAACATAAATGTTAACTTATATTTAAGAACATAATATGATTACTTGGAGCTTAAACAGGGAAGAGAGTATAACGTTTATTGAACAGAAAGCAATCAACATCATACTGTTTTTTGAAGGTATGGGTGAGATACGATCTTTTCTCAGAACAGGTAAGTTCTGGGGAAACTTCTAGGTAAGTCCTTTGTTGTCTGTTACAGTTTTTAAAATTTAATTTAAAACTAAGGTAACCCCGATGTTCTGATAATAACATAACTTTTTAACACTGTCAAAATGGCATTTCAGATGGCAAGGGGCTGATGTATGAACTAAATGGTCACTGTTCAAAAAAGGATACCAAAGATATGACCAAAGATATGTCATAATTTTCATAGTAAGCTTAGTGGCTTCCATGTGAGCAGAAAGGCCACCAGCCTTTCTTCAGCATTTCCTCATCAACCTTTACTTACTTAGGACAAAACACCTTTTAGATCTGTGGGATTTCAGCCCTCCAGAAGTGTTGTTAAAATGCCTATGAAAAAATGAATCAACACTTCTCTCAGTCATCATTTTCTTCCCTGAGGCTCTAACATACCAGCTGATTCAGAAAGGGAGCAAGAAGCTAAGAAAGGCACAGTAACTTTTTGACTGTTTTGTTGGGCCAAGCACGTGTGGGACAGAACTGCACTCCCAAAGGCAGTAGGTTCAGGTGAAGAGCAGGAGATGCCTCTTGGCTCTCTGCCCTGAAATTCAAAATTGTTGGCTTGTTACTGGAAAACCATGTTCTGTGCTCTAACAGCAAATGGAGCAGTGGACATTTCACACTCTTGGTCTTTTAGAGAGCTTTTCTGGGTCAGCTAAAGGAAATTGTGGGGTCTATCCAGCAGGAAAGCCTCATTTCTCTGAGCTTTGTCCGTGTGGACCATATAAATCTGTAGCCAGAACTGAATGCTGTTGTAACCCACCTTCTTGGTTATGACAGGCAGCTGTTATAGATGATCTGAGCCGCAAACTTGGTAAGTTCTAATCAAGCCAGTAGATGGCTAACAGTATAATGTACCTATTAATGTATGACTAACTTTGTAAATGCAACTTATCTCATTCTATCAGCTTAAATGATTGTCCAAATAAGAGTGACAGAGGAGTGACAGAGTTATGTGTGCTTAAGAAGGTATACACTCCAATAGCTTACTTTAACTTAAGATAAATGAAAATTCTAGCCTCAGAAATGGCTATGTGGCAATCAGTCTCATTCTTCTATTTAACATGGAGGTGAGGTTCCTTATTCTGTTTTCTCATCTATTTCAAATCATTCAGCTATGTGGCAGTGCTCCTTGCTCATTCCCAACTGCAGAGAGCAAAAGCACTCTCATCATTGTGCTTCCTGCTCCTTTTAATTAAACTTGCTCCAGAAAAAAACAAACAAACAAATGAAGAAAAAAATATATATATCTGTTTCTAAATCGCTTATCTTTTCCAAATTTTTATTGTTTCTTTTCTCTCTATTTCTGACCTATTCACCATTAACCAACACCTCTTTTCGTTCCCTGAAAGGACTTTGGCTGTTCTTCTAAGCCCTTATCTCATTTCAGTGCAGACACAATAGAAAATAAAAGGCTCTTATTCTTTGGTAACCAGAAATGAAGCCTGAGTGCAAAAAATATCATTCATTTCTAATATATATTTTCACTTATTGAACAATCCTGCGGTTTTCTTCCTTTCTTCTGAAAGAGGTTTCTCTAATACAGTTGTTGCTTACATTGATCTTTACTGATTTACAGGCAACATGTTTTAATTTTCATTAAACTTAGATAATCAATTTATTGTGAAAAAGAGTCCATTACTAAACTAGTCCTGGATGGGATAAACCTCTGGTTGAGGCTTTGTTTTCACACATAGTTAATTAAGTTTTTNNNATGATGTTTTTCTTTTCCTCAGTGACTCTCCATTCCTGCTGTTTCTGTCTCCCATCTTCAGACATTCTTCATTTTTTTTTTGTGGCATCTTCTTCTTCTGGCAGGTGGAAGCAGTGAATCAACACTTATGTTGCAGACTCTCATTAGTCTGCATCTTCCAAGAAAATAGATCTCCCAGTCCCAGTGAAATCCACTGGAAGGACTCATTTTTCTGCATTGAATTCCTCTTGAAATGGGAGAAATTTCTATAC
>VXAV01005634.1:352914-384993 GCA_013399715.1 Alectura lathami | reverse complement strand
CCCTTTCCTTCTCTTCCCTAATTTTTTTTTTTTTTTAATTTTTATTTCCCCTAAGGGTGAAAAAAATTTCCTGTATTAACTCTATTTATCTGAGGTCATAATTTTGATGTCATTTAGGAATTCTGTTTCCTAAAGAAGAAAAAAGTTTTTGTGCACTGATGTGAAGAAGAAATGGAAATGCATTACTAGTGCCGTACAAGAAGGACTGGCTCACCTAGGTGGACGGATAGCCCAGTGCGAGAGCATGCGGCCAGCATGCAGGAGAGAAAGACAGTTAATATATACGCTTGGCACAAGGAGCTGAGCTCAGCTTTCTACACATCTAGCAAGAGTTTTAGCTAGACTAGAGAGCTACCTATAATTCTCTGCATATATTTTTTTACCCACTATGGACTGGCTCCAAGAGGAAAGGCTAAAGCCTAAAGACATCATGTTGGTAACCCTAACCGCCTACCCATTTGCTGAGCTCCCTCTGTCTCCCCGTATGTGTATATATGCATCTGTCGTCCATCTTTTTACAGTAACAAAGTGTCATTGAAATAGATATTTTCCGCAGAAATGGTGTTCAAGAAACTCAGAAGTCTCCAACAGGCTATCAACAGATCTGGAGCGTTTCTGGCTTCAGGAAAACTGTTGTTACGCAAGCTATGGTCTTTGCCACATGATCACAGGACAGTCTCAGGGAATTTGTTTGCTGTGGAAAATTACTTAGACCCATTGGGTAGCACACCCATAAAAAAGCTTTCATGATCTGGTTAACTGTAAGTAAATTTTTAGGACTAACACTGATTATAGTTATCGTTACAGACACATATAGATGATTTTCTCAGAAACAGTGCATATCCTCACATTATCCTTCTCATAAGAAGCTGGTTGCTGGTCTCATTCCCTCTAAGGTGAATATTTCTTGGAAGAGTACCTGTTGTAGGGTGTAAATGCACTAAAGCATTAAATGTTGTGAGGATCATTACAGGTTCACATGAGGCATATGTATGTGTATTTTCTAAAGTTAATCAGTGATTATTTTCTGTCATATTAAATTAGCACTTCTCTGCTGTTTAATACCTTATCCTTTAATAGCCCTTGTGGATAAAAAAACAGATTGCTCCAGCAGAAGCCGCTGGCTGTGCGAAATGCCTGTCTGGCCAACTCTCCCCACTGGTAGGAAGAAGCTGTTTTGGCCACTGTGAGAGCAAGTAGGAAGTCTCAGTGCAGAAAGACACGCTGTTGCTTTCAGTGAAAGCATGCTATTGAAGCAATGAAAGGAAAACCACTGGGTGCTTAAATACTTTCTGTTCCTGAGGTTTCAAAGGATCTTTGCATTTGCTAATAAATAATAAGCAATTAACAATCTTCTTTTACCACAATTGAAAAGTACTTTGGCAAATTAGCTGGTATGGGATTCTGATTTATTTAAATAAAAAGGAACTTCCTTGACACCATGTACTTTATGAATATACTGATAATTTGTAATAATAGGCAATTATAATAACAGTAAAAGAGATGAAATCAGGAAAAAGGTGAAGACAATACAGTCATGTGGGTGTTTTCAAGTGTAGTGCGTAAGCCTCTGATCGCTTTCTTTATTCCTCTGCCAAGGTCTTTATTCACAGTGGATGTTTATTTTGATGCCATTTGCTTGACCTAATGTTACCTACTCAACACTTTCTCCTTTTGTATTTTTTTTTTTTTTTTCCCAGCTTGTGTTGCCCTGGAAATTTTCTGTTTTATGCTTCCAGTGAGAATTTTATCTCCCCTTCTCCTTGTCTTTTATGAAAGGAATTGAGCTTGGTACTTTCACCCCATAATCAATATTCCTAAATTTAGTGGCACTACACACAGCAAATAATGGCAATAAAATTGGGCTTTTATATTTTATGGGACCCATTTAGTGCTCTTCAAAGTGAAGCATGAATTTTCCAGCTTGGTAATCAACTGGGCTGTAAGCAATTGATCACAGACACATTTCCCTCTTGCATCATTTATTGAAGCAAGTATCTCACACGTCGCACTTCCTTATGCTGCAAAACATTGGCACAAGTTTTCAGCTTCATTTCCACACTCAGTAAACTACGGTTTAGTAACAGCATGAAACAATGCGTGTTTCTGCTCTTTATGACACGTTCTATGAGAGCTGAAATGCCTAACAGACTGAAGTCTTTATGTCCTAAAAAATGTGGTTATTTCGCACATTGAAGAAATCGCTCAAAGTATGTGCCTTTCCGTGGCTTGATGACAATGAGTAAAAATAATGATAATGGTGATAATGATGATGATGATGATAGTAGTAGCAGTAACTGGGGAAAAACCGAATACCCACACTGGTACTGCCAGGCGGAGGGGAGCAGGGGGAGTGCCGCGGGGCGACTCGGTGCCCCCGCTGCTGGCGGCAGAAGCGGGACAGGAGCGGTTCTGGGTCCGGGTCCTGGTCCTGGTCCGGGTCGGGTGGGCAGCGGGGCTGCCGCGCGGGGCACCGACACCCTCTGCTGTTTCTTCTGCAGATAGCGCTCAGCTGCGGGAACGGGCAGCTTTTTGGAGGTGACAGAGCTGCAAGAGGAGCCGGTAGCACCGCAGTGGCTTTGGTGTGCACGCGGTCAGTGTGGGACAAAATTCAGGAGCTTTGCTGTTTTTCAGTTGCTCTCTGTCCTTGCTGGACTGGATAGCCTTCTCTCCACGTGTCTGCACTTCCTCGAGCAGTGCCGTGTTTTCCCAGTTCGGGTGCTCAGCCCCCCTGTCCTACAGGCCCCTGTTGTTTTCTGGGTGTTCTCCCACCAAGACACCCAGGCTCCTGGTGCCCTTTGGCAGCTTTGGGCTTCCCCCAGAGCCTTGTGTTTGAGGAACTGCTTGCCAACTCTTAACCCTTTATCCAGTGATGCTCAAATAAACCCAAATAATAATAAACCCTCAAGCAGTTCAGGGTTTGCTTTGGATCACTGTCTGTGTTTTTAAGTAATCCCTCTTTCTCTTCTCTCCCGCTGCTCTACAGCATTGCCCTCCATGCCTGATTTTTCATGATACTTTCAGCATCACTCCTCATGTACTCTTCACTCTTACAGCTCAAGCAGGAGCTCCGTGGTATCAGCTGGGTGATGAACATGATTCAATAAGCAGGGAGAAGGGCGGGGGGGGTGACTGAGCTTTGTCTTCCCCACTCTGTCCTGCAATCAGCGCAGAATGGCTGGTGCAGGCACAGCCCCTTATTCAGATAGCTAAATTCATTCTTTCTTCACATTGTTTAAACAATGAATTATGTGTGAATGGGGATGCCAAAAGCAGCAGGCAAAGGAGGGGGGAAAAGGCAAGGTTTTGGGGTTGTGCATGTAAAATTTGCTTTTCTTCAGGTGTATCATTTGTTTTCAGTCTGGTTCTTGCTTCTGCTAGGCATTTGAAAAACTGGACAAACAATTTCAAGTCTGAAGAAAAGAAGATTAAGATTTGGATATCATTGGCATACAATCAATACACAGTTCTTACTTTTGGAAAATGAATACTTTTTTCTTGTTGAAAGGGTAAGAGAAGCCTCTCCAGGAGCCTGAGCCAGTATTTATCACACACAATCCAATGGGATCATCCTCAAAAATGCCACCAGCCTAAGTTTAAAGTGACTTTTGTCATTTTGGAATGACTAGCTGATAGTGATCTACAGGAGGTCTAACTATAAATTATCATTAGTAAACAACTAGAAGATGTTAAGAATTAGGTTTTTTTTTCTTTCTTTCTTTTTTTTTTTAATAGAATTATTTTTAAGTATGAACTAGATGACAGACATGTGAAGAATACTACATTTTTCTCTTAAGAAAAGAATCACAGATGAGCCTGCTCTGGAAAACCAGGAAAATAGAAACCTTCCAGCTGGGGACCTTGATTAAGCAAAATGCAAGGAAGGTGGCCAAGTGGTCATCTGCTCTGACAGTGCCACCTCTGCTGCTGGGATCAGCGGGCTGATAGCAGAGCAGAACAGGAGGCTGCTCTCCATATGACTTGCTGAGCTCCCTAATCCCAGCCATCCTGCGTCACAAGTACTTCCCCATGGAAGGTGGAGGTGTCTGGGGACAGGCCATAGGGGCTCTTCTCCTGCTTGGAGTTTCATTTGGTTGGTAAGGTGAAAATAGAGAGGTAATCATTTATTTTAAAATAAGACATAGATTTCTGCTATCTACAAGTAAAATCCAAGCCACAAATATTATGTTGAATATTTAGTTTGCTATGACTAAATTATTTGCATGAAAGTTGTTTCGGAAGAAGTATTCCATAGGCTTTCCTGCCTCTCTTTTTCCCCTTCCACTGCCTTGCCAGTATTTAAACAGGATGAAATGCAACATTTCCCAAGATGCGCGCTCACATAGCCAGCAGGCATCTCTGGATACACACAGGCAGGAGAACTTTGTTTCCCTGGCAACCGGAGCCACAGAAAAGCTATTCCAGCATCTCCTCCCTTTGTTCAGATTCACCATTATTGTATCCATTGGTCAATCAGGTAGTAAAAACAATTATAGACTAAAAAAAGGATTTTGATAACCTTCTCTTCTTCACTCATCTTGCCTCCCTCACAAATTCTAGAATAAAAAGAGACCGCTGCACGTGATCTTGTATCAAAGAATCTGGTGTTACAGTTCATGGCTGGGCTTCAGGGTCTGCCCTGTTCTGAAAGTTTAGCTAAAACCTCGAAGGTGTCATGATGTCCAGGGAGGCAATGGTGGAAACTCAGCACCCAAAACCCGCATGCTGCTGTGGCCTCTGGCTTGTGCTGGTGACTCAGTGCACTTCATTCTTACCTCTGAGTCAGGGCTGCATTAATGTCCCAGTGCATTATTATGGTTTTGAAGCACTCTTCTGGTGGTGGCAGCTCTTTAGTTTAGATTTTGACAATAGGGAAAAAACCACAATGTGGAAGCCCTTCCCACCTGCTGTTGTTAAATGTCACATATACCCCTCCCCTCCATGTTCTTTATTCATTCAAATAATTTCACTAGGATTGCAAAAGAAAACACTTCACAGTTACAACAGTCCCAGTTTATGGTTTTCCTTCAACTTAAATGTAGCAATACTATGTAGTTTATATAAGAATGAGGCAGAGAGCCTGGGAAAGAAAATATGGTTGTGTAAAAGCATGTGCATTGTTCTACCTAGCTATCAGACTGCTGGCTGTGGTATTTCTTTACCTTTGAAGACTGGCATCCGCAACTTAATTTATATTTCTTAAACACAGAATTTTGTATATATTTTTCTATTTTTAATCAAAAATGTTCATTTGCTTTCTCATGTGTCTCCCAGAGTCCAGTGAGGTGAACACTGAATCTATAGTATTATAGTGAAAAAAAATGGGTCCCTGGGTTTTCTTTTGACATTGCTGCACGTGTTTCTAGGACCTGCAGTGAGACGAGTTAATGCTGATAATCCAGCTGCTAAAGTTTTCATCAAAAATGGAAACACACGAAAAGGAAGGATTGTTTTTGACATGAATTTGACCTGCAGAAGTCCAAGTGTTTTCGTTCTACTGAATTGCAAAGGCCTACAACAACAAATAGATGCAGTAGAGCCTCTAACGTGGAGCACATGCAGACAGAAAGCAGCAGGCATCTCAAGTGTTGCTTCTGGCTCACCCTACAACTAGCAGCGTCATGGCCAAGGTCCAGCTCGTGCCAGTCCCATGCAGCTGTAAAGTACACTTGTGCCATTAAGGGTCGGTGACTGTAACTGTCAGCACATCTTTTTCCTTTCCTTTCCTTTCCTTTCCTTTCCTTTCCTTTCCTTTCCTTTCCTTTCCTTTCCTTTCCTTTCCTTTCCTTTCCTTTCCTTTCCTTTCCTTTCCTTTCCTTTCCTTGCCTTGCCTTGCCTTGCCTTGCCTTGCCTTGCCTTGCCTTGCCGTGCCTTGCCGTGCCTTTTGCCTTGCCTTGCCTTTTGCCTTGCCTTTTGCCTTGCCTTGCCTTGCCTTTTGCCTTGCCTTCCCACTCCCCTTCCCCTTCCCTTTCACTTTCCTCTAAGATGACTGAAGAATTTCAGCACAGAATTTAGCTAGAGAAAGAAGAGCTTACTGTCCAACC
The DNA here is from genome assembly GCA_013399715.1 of Alectura lathami. NCBI lineage: Eukaryota > Metazoa > Chordata > Aves > Galliformes > Megapodiidae > Alectura > Alectura lathami. Next base: position 378,949 of record VXAV01005634.1, on the reverse strand, counting down.
ACTGATGCTTGAAAAATCTTTGTCTGCTATTAATTAATCTTACTGAATTTTTCACACCATCTGTGCTTTAGATTTATGCAGAGCAATAATAAACTTTTCTTCCCTATACAGATGTTTTTGATCCAAGTGTAGCAACAGCAAAATGACAAACTGTTGCTTCTCTCTCTGTATCTCCAGCCTAACGCTTAATATCCATTTTATTGACTATTTTGCAGTTGTATATGCTCACATTTAACGTACTTATTAAAACAAACAAACAAACAAACAAACAAGAAGAAAATGCTCATAAGACATGGATTATCAACAAATGCTAAAATACTGCTATCTTCTAGCTCTCCTCTATTTTTTTAATTCCAGAATATGGGGAAGCCCAGTGAAGACGTTTACAGGATGTTAAAAATCACCAGATAATCTCTCTTTGTTTTCCAAGAAATGATTATTGTCCCAGGCCTGTTTTCCACCTCTAAAATGTATTTGTCTCAGGGGTGTTACTGTCCCGTGTTTGCTGCCTTGCACTTTTCGACATCTTCATAAAGGGTAAAGCTTCCAGACAGCTCCATACAGGTGACAGTGAGCAGATTCTGATGTTTTGGAGGAACCAGTGAGCACAGTCAGAGCCACCACCATGCTTGCATGAGCCTCTGCCTCTGAGAAAGGGGATTTTGTACCTTTTAAACCTACAATGAGCTACAATGAGCTCTACAGCTGACATCATTTCTTGTCTTGATTATAGGTTTAGAAAGAAAAAATGTTTTAAAAATAGAAACCTCAGCCTGATGACTGAGGCTCTAAAAGAGGAACCTGAAGGAAAGTTTCTGCAAGGCTGAAGGAAACTCATAACATCTCTTGCGGCCATTTAAGCTTCACTAAATGCCCAGAGAGACACAGTATTCTGCAGTTGCCTGCAGAAACCTGCTGTTCTGCCAGGAGTTTGAGGGGCAGCTGCAGCCAGCCTGGCCATTTCCACCCCTTCCAAGAAGGAGGTCACTACTCAGGGACTTACCTCACCTCTTCAATTAGCCATTTAGAGGGAGCCCTGGTGGGATTTCAAGGCCTGTGTGCAAATTAAGGAGTTTCTTGAACACAGATTGGTGTGTTCACAGCCCCTGTAGAATGGAGTATTTAAGGCATTAACTCTAGGGGGTTCATTTCTGCACAAACCACCTCTCCGTCGAATGGGGAGAGCAGACCCCCAGCAGCATATCAGGGCATACTTGGCTTCTTGAATAAACTAAGGACAATGGTTGCGGTGCTCCCGGATATTCCTGCCTCTCCCTGCAGTGGGAGCTAGCTTCTGGCATTCCTCCAGGCTACAGGCATAAGGGTTCAGCCACCCAGTGAGAAGCATTTGAGATACACAGTTGTGAAGTTGAGGCAGGAAAAGGCAAGGGATCTAAACTGAAGAATCCTGTTTTATTCAGCATCCACCAGCCTGTAAAGGCATGTAGGAATCAACGAGGCAGAGGGGGTCATTGCTTAAGGCCTGGGAGTGCAGGGGCAATGAGGAAAAGTGATTTGGAAAAGTGTACAAAAATAAGCACTCACTCATTGCGGAACATATTTCTTGCTTTTCTTTTAATTTGTCTGCCTCTGAGCCTTTAGGCGGGAGTCATGTGAGCTTCTGAGCTGCAGGGACAGAGGCAGAGGAGAACGCATGCATCAGAGCGGAGTGCTGCTGGAGCCCTGGCAGAGGGAGAGGGAGGCAGAGAGAGCTGGAGAGGAAAAAGGCGAAGTGGTGGGAGCTGGAACAGCAGCAACTGCTGCTACCACACCACAGCTCATGCCTGGGAATCGGCTCTGCTGCTAGCACGCATCTGAAGGCGCAAGTGCCTTGGGTTCAAAAGTCCTAGAAGGTCTGTGATATTCCCAGGAGCTAAGTGGATACTCTTTCTTGTGAAGAACATCTGGCTGAGGACTCTGCTCTTTTCCCTGGACTGAAAGAGGTATTTTTGTTATTAATTTGTTTCTTGTTTGGAAGCAGATATGGGACCTGGGAAAAGGTAACCCGGGGTGGATGTCAAAGCAGATGTGCAGAGAGGTGGTGGGTTTCTCTCCTTCTCCTTGCTTGTAGCAGAGTTTAGGGAGTAAGGAACTCCTCTCACTAGGATGCTGTTTGACTTAAAATGTGGAGGATGGGAGAGACAGGGTTAAAGCGTGGGGGTGGATCTGCTTCCCGTCTGATTTGTTTCCCTGTGTAATCTCTGAAAGTGGAGGAAAACTTTACTTGTGCACCTGGAGGAGCTGTACTTACCCATTACACACTGAGATGTGAAACTTGCATTTATTTAAATTGAATATGGTTTACTTAAATCTCTGCTTGGTGAATTACAGTTCCTGCCACAGAAGAGCTCTCTTTAACAGATGCAAATTTTGGAGCTCTTAATATCCCGTGGCTGTGCCAGCAACTCTGTCTCACTCCCTCTCTTTCCTCTTTCCAGCATACTTGCCTCCTGCAGTCTGCACTCTCCTCCCGGTCTCTCTCCTGGCCGTGGGGGCTGTGGCCCCTATGGATGCCCCTGTACAGATCTTCCGGGATGAGCCGGACTCCACCTGCTCACCGGGGCCCTGTCATCCCCCCAGCACCAGCAGCAGCTGGCCCCTGGGCTGGGTGGACTATGACAGCAACGCTACTGGGGCCTTTGGGGACACCCAGCACAATCACACCAGCATCTCCCCCGCCATCCCCATCATCATCACTGCTGTGTACTCGGTGGTCTTTGTTGTCGGCTTGGTGGGAAACTCTCTGGTCATGTTTGTCATCATAAGGTAAGGGGCTTTGGGGTACCTGTTTGAAAGAAATCCAAATGTCTGTCCTGAAATTTGTCAGTTGAGGGGATTTTATGGAAGATCTCTGGGCCTGCATATATCAGGAGCTGGACAAATAATTAGCCAGACTGACCGCAAACCTTTTCAGTCACAGGGGTTTGCCTGGAGGTGCAGTTACAGACAGAAGGGAGAAGCTGTTTAAAAGTGATGAATTTGTGCCCCAGAGCTGCGTTCATCAGGTGCCCTCTAGGGATGAGAGGCTGCCCTTGTCAGAGGGAAAGAGGGAGAAAGAAACTTCTGCAAAACACTTTTTTATTTTACTTTTTCTCTCCCCTGTGAACAGTCCTCTAGAGATGGCTTGTGGATCAAGTTGTGTAGATACTAATATGCTGCTGCCTCATCACCAAGTGACTCATTTAATCAGGTGGGAAAAAAGGAAACAATAAGAAACACATGGAAGTGTTTAATGTAAACCGAGGGATTTTGTTTCTCTACTTAGTGTGTGTTTAACTCCTGTTGTTGTCATTGCCATGAAGAAAGAAAAGCAGATGCAGAAAGAGATCTACTTTACCCATTGTTTCTCAAGAAACAGGAGATAGCTCTGTATCTGTGTCAATTATTTTTTCACATTAAAATATTTAGTGAAATTCACCAATACTTAAGCGTATATGTTGGTGTATCTTTTAGCCTGCACTATGATTTCTCTCTCTTTTTGTCCTTGCCATCTGCAGTTTATAAAAATGCCTGGACGGTGCAGCTCAGCAGGGTGATAATAAGCAACCAGAGAAACTGAAATCATAAAACTTTTCTTAACATTCTATTTGAATCTTGAAAAAAACTCTGAAGAAAAATAATTTTGTGGAGTATTAATTCCTTAAATGAAAATGAAAAAATCTGCTTGAATCAGAAAGAAAACCTGTGGGATTGCAGGGGATCTTGTTAGTAAAGTGTGCATGATAAGGGTCAAGCAATTGCAGAATGATGAAATAGCTCTGTCAGAATTGATATACGGAAGAGTTAACTGGAAACAGTGAAGTTATTGTTGATTTACTTTATGACAGATTGCTTAAAACCAGGTGAATACCCTTAAAAAATGAAAGTAAAATCACCTCTAAAAGTCAATCCAATAAATAAATATGCCTGTGGTCAGTGTAGGGTAATGGGTTTGCTCCATCTTTCTAATGCTGTAGTTTCTATACCTCATCGCGCACTTTTACGCTTTATTCAGAGATTTTATTTCTTGTTGTACTTATCTTGCAATAAGAGAGACTTCATACTCAACATGCACAGCGTCAAAGGCAGAGTTTTTCTAAGCCATCAGTCACTCAACAGCAATAGTGTTGATTAACTGGCCTGGACAGTGGAAATAAATTCAAACTTATCCAGAGCCCTGAAAGTTATTGTGTATGGATTACATTGGTTTGTACTTACTTTTTCCTCTTCTTCTCTTACCCTCCTAAGGGTATTTCTTTGTGAGGGCCTAGCTAACTTTGGCTCCCTGTCCACCGGTTCCTACACTAACATTAAATACATTGTAATTACATTAAAATTTTAATAACATTAAATTTGGAGCATTTAAATGTTCCAAATCTTCATGCAAGAGATGTACTTTTTTTTCATTTTTATCTTAACCTCTCATTTCCCTCTCTCTTTCCCTCACATCCTCACTCTGCATTATTATGTTTCAGGATAGGTTTTCACGACCCATTGAAAAATGCATATTGAAGTGATGTGCTTTGTGTGGAAAGCCAAGGTCTGTGGGAAGCTTCTGAAAGATGGTGGCTTGGCAGAGAGCAATCATGTCCCATAGCCATCCCATGTTGCCTTTCTTCCAGCTGCCACAAATCTAAAGACGGGAAGATGGTTTGTCATTACCCACCAACGGAGCACAGGGGCTGTGGGAGTCCCCTCTTTGCTGTTTCTCATGTCTCCAAATCCCCACATCTCCCCTAATGCCCACTGGACTGGAAGGCAACACAAGCCTGGCTCCTCCTCCATTAGTTCCTTTAAACAACACCTGATATTGTCATCCACCGAGTCACCTTTTGGGTGACATAAAAAAGACAACTCATGTTCTGAGACTTTCAATGAAACTGCTGAGCTGTCAATGCTGTCATAGATTTAGGAGTCTCTAGGCAGTCTTGAGACCCCTCCAAAGCAAGCTCAAATTCACCCAAAAGCTATGGACTAGGCAGGCCTTGGCCTAATCCTTGTGTCAATACCAACATAGGGGCACATCCTTTGCTTCTTCTCCACAGGAGCTGCTGAAGGAGCTCATGGAGACCAGTGAGGCACTGCCTCAGCAGCACCCAGGGTTCTAGACATCTGAAATCTCCTTCAGGTGTGGTAGGGTGTATTTCTGCTGAGAAGGAAAACCCACATAAGAGACAGAAGAATGACGCTTTGATGGAGTGTACAAGGTCCTGAAAGAAAAGTGGTAGAGTCTGATATATCCAAATGATCTCAGTTTTGGTTAGTAAGAAAACTGTGTCATTACATGGTAATGTAAGTAAAGTAAAGTTGGTAAAGTAAAGAAGAAGAGAATTCTTTCAAATAGCCTAAATAGGCTTCCTTCGTACGTTACTGTAGTATACTGCTCATTTACTGGAGGGCTGGGCAATGTCACAGGCCTTTGGTCTCTCCCAGGCTGAAAAACTGGTGTCCATATACCTCCAGAGACATGGGAGGGGTGGGATTTTCCTCTCGCCAGTGATGAAGAGACAACCCTCATTCTGATGCAGCAGCACTCCTGAAACAAAGAGGTATGTGTTCCACTTTGTTGAGTGCAGAAGTGGAAGCAGGAGGAAAACAGAAGGCAAGTGTTGAAAAGGTGAGAAGAGAAAGACGTTTGGATATCGGTTGCAGAGCTAAACAGAAAGGGATAAGTTAAGATAGAAGCAGACACGTCTTTCCTATAGATGAAAGACATAGGGAGAGAAAACGCATTGGAGAAAACTGGAAATAACATGTTTCTGAAATCTCTTTAATGTGTTGAGAAATCCCTATGATGGGAAAACATTAGAGCTGAAATAGGGTAATAGAGGCATTTTTCACCACTGCTCAGGTATCAGGCATTTGTCGCCTCATGGTAGTGACCAGTCACTCCAGCTCTTGTAGAGATTTGTGCTGAAGGCAGAGTGGGAATTGTACATTAGTACTGTGGTGGCAATATTGCCTGTTAAACTATGTCTCAGGAAACCTGGATTCTTCCCTTGCTTTTACTATGGAGATACAACACACTGTTCTTACCTGTTAGGGTCAATTTGTGGCCCTGTGGCTCAGTTTTCTCATGTGAAATGGAGGTATGAGCATTTACTGTCTTTAAACACAGAGCAGCCATTAGGTTTATTAAGCCAAACCCAATCACTGAAAATCGTAATGCAGCAAGACCAGAGTTACTGTAAGCACTCCAGATTCCTCAGGCACACCAAAAACAATTATTTTTAATACACAAGAATAAGAATGCAACCTGCACCCTTGGCACTCTCCTTGCTGTTGGTATCAGTGCTGTGGATGGTTTGCCGGAGAACTTCCCATGGTCAGATCAGCTATGTGGTCCATGTACAAGCCCCAAGGGTGTGCTGTCAGACCAACAGCCACGGGGGCACATGGGACCTAATGCTCCCCTGCAGCTGCTGGTTTTCCCTGGGGAGACAGTAAGAGAGAAACTGGGAATCATGTTGCCTGCTACACCGGTGGGAAGTGCAGATACTGTGTGGAAAACACAGTCCTCCCACTATGGAGGAGAAGAGGCATAAAGTGGGTTTGTAGAAACCAGATGAAATTATCTGACCTCGTCTGAGTAAAGTTATATAGCTGTGTGTGTCTTGACATGATCTGAGTCTATCTATCTCAAACCCTCAGAGGCCTTAATTTCTGGAATTAAAATAGTTGGCTGAAGTTGATAAGTAAAATTGCTTGTCCTTGGAAGGAAAATAGTCTTTTTCCTTTCTTCTCCTCTCCCTGCCTCTCTCCTCCTCCTGACTGTTGCTCTAAAATGTAGTTCTAACTTGAAATAACATGGTGCTTTCTTGTGACATCTGGAGGGGAAGAAAAGTCCTCAGAACGAAAACTGAGTTAGAGCTTTAACAATGGATTTGTTCTCACAAAAACCATAAGCATACCCTGGTAAAAACTCTGTGGGAGCCATGCGGCTGTCTCTTATCCACTCCAGATTTTACCCACTTTTTGCATATGCCTTGCCTCCTTTGTTCCTGAAGTCATTTACTGAGAACAGCTGCTATCATCTAATTCTTAGATAGCCAATCCTGTATTTCTTTTAATATTATCTTTGAAGCTTCCAGTGAACTGAATAATTTTATGCATACAAAAACAGTTTTAACAAGAGGCTGTGTCACAGATATGTATATTCATTCCTACCGGAGAGGAGAAAGCTTGTATTCTTCTGCTTAGTCTAATGTTTAAGAAAAAAATGTAACTAGTAACACACTTCTGCTCTGATATTCATAGAACTGAGTGGCATCTTATGTAACAGGAAGAGTCTATGAAGAAATGTCATCTAAAATCCTCTCCAGATTGTTTTTAAATCTTCTCCACCATTCATTCCAAACCATAATGAAAATATTAAAGTATGCATCTATCAAAAAATGCAATTGATTTAATATACTTATTTAAATTAATATTAGATTTTGATAACAAGAGAGCACACGTTAATTTGCTTTAAATTGTTCTAATTTTATTAAATTATATTTGGAAATAGTATTCTTCTGAAATTAAAGATGAAGCAATGTAACTGAATTGCTTGTTCTCTATTATTTGTAGTCAGCATGATTTGATTCTTTTATGAAATTATGGACTTGGCTGCTAAAAGTAAAGGCCTAGCTGTAATATACTTTGTGAAGTTGGTGGCCTTTAACCTATTTTACCTGATGAAACAAGTAACACCTCACTATCAGCACGGAGATATCAAATGGATGGATAGTAGTTCATCACAGAAACAAAAGAAACATTTGGCCTCACCTCATGGACTGGAAGTACTTTTGGTGGATTCTGCAGGATCTGGCCAAACATGGCACCGTTTTCATCAAGATTTTGAACACTGATCACTACTGGCAGCTTTTACAGATGGCACAAAGACAATAGTAGGAAATACAATAAGTTTATAGGAAATATTGGTAGTTTGAAAAGCACCACTTATTTAAACAAAATTTGAATTCTTTAAATATATTTAATACCCTGCTAGATAATGATAACAAGCAAGTGAGACCTGGGATTTATAAGCAGATAAGAAACTCGAGTTCCCAGTAAGATACTGTGATAAGAAGAACAGACACTGAAAAACTAGAGAGAGCACAGGAAGGGGTTGGAAGGAATATTTATTAGAGAGAATATTAGAGAGAGGCTATAGCTTATAGTGAGTAATCTGTTTGGCTTCTGGAAAGTAATTTGGTATCTATCCGGACACTTCCGCTGGGCTAGCAGCCAGGTAGTAATTTATTTCAGAGAAAAGCATAGCTGGAATTAGTGACTGGAGCAAGACAAATTATGGGAGCACTTCTGAGTTGGCAGAAAGCGAAAACTTACAGGAGCGTTCCTGTTTGGCTGCTGGTGAGACAGAAAGCTTGAGGCAGATTGTCAGTCCTCAGCTGGGAGAATGGTGGGGAAGACCATGTCCCTGGCCAGCATGTGGGGAGGGGTTGCAGCGAGGAGACAGTGGGAACATGCTGGCTTACCTCTTGGTGAGGGGACAGAGAGAGGGAAGATTGGGGACCCTTCGTTTTGTATTTCCCAGGAGAAGATTTTGAATGTTCTGGAAGGGTGTTGTGGCACGAAATTCTCAACCTGGTGACTCTGGACTTTGACCTGGGATGTGCTAGGGGTAAGGATCTTTACTGACTGCCTACTCTCACTACCTATTCAAACCGCGAGTAGTTGGTCCCCAAACTGAGATTCTTTGAAACAGGTGAGTTCCCAAGGTAAAATTTAATTTCAGTTACATTTTGCTGTCCAAAGGAAAAGCAGCCAGGAAAATTTAGATAAAATCTGTTTCTAGGAAGCCTACTTGTCTCTCTTTTGGTCCTCCCATCTTCAAGAACCAGATAATTCTCTCAAAATACAGACCCTGTGCTCTACTCCTCAAGACAGACATTGTGCTTTGATTATTGTTATTCTCTTTTGTGGAGTTTGAGAGGCATTAGGAAATGCCAGTATGAATATCATCTTGTCTACTGGTAGGCATGTGTGCACAAACTGGATTAGCTTTGAGAAAGGAGTGTGTACAGATGGAGTGAGGACATGGAAAGAGGAGTGTCCAACAAATGCTGGCATTCTGCAAACTATAAAAAAGATATAAATAAAAATATGTAAAGGTGCACAGCATTTTTATGCTCCTCTTGGGAAGTTTGCATGATAGCCTGTGTATCATCTTTGAAATATTTAATTATCCAGAAGCCAGAGGGTTCAGATCTCATTAGACTCAGCTTCTAATCCCTAGAGAAGTGACAATTAATTCTAGGCAGTTCACTATTTTCAGTTTTGAGACAGTGTATATGAAATCTCTTTCTTCTTTACATGAATATTAGAGACAACATGGTTTTCTTCAGTGCATGAGTTTCCACTAATACATGGCAAGAACGCATGCTGAACCTTTCTGATTTCTCCGTCCCTCAGACCACTCCACCTAGGCAGCACGTGACGCTCTGCCTGGCTGCTCTTCTCTGCTATGGAAGTTATTGCCATTCTGTAGCGCACTGTGAGCGAACATCTAGGGTTCCTAAACTCAGCTGTCCTGCGTTTGGAAGACAGAGGATTTTATGCTTGCTTATTGACTACTTTCCCCTGCATTGTCAGAACTGTACCCATAGTGTTTAACATAGGGCAACAAAGAAAGTTCTTGAGTAGCGACATATGGGAACCTGCATGGTAAGATTAGTTCAGATAAGCTATTCAATATATTCATTTACTGTTCATACTCAGATTATTTTTTACCATGCTGCTGGCTGATGAACAGTATTGCAACTTACTTTTGGCTTTCAGAATAATTACTTGTTTTTTTAAGGTGTACTGGAAAAGAAAAATATTTTCAACATGGAAGTTATCAGCTGTGTTTTTCAGCTAACAGTGTCTTAAAGTTTCCTGCATTTCATTTGCCTCATTCCCTTTGGAAAAGCATGTGCTCACTTGGTCTGTGCCGTGGGCTTCTCTGAGGCAAGTGAGAAAAACTGGTGAATGGCTCTCCTCGGGAATGCCTCCTAAGAAGAGCTGATGGCTTTCTCCTGAGCTGGCTCACTGTCAGCGTATGCATTCACTGCTTTACCACATAATCCTGTACTTGGTACAGAGTGAGGTCCCTTGTCTCCACTACAAGAGTACTGACCTGAGTTTTTGGTCTCCACACGCCACAAGTGTGTAGTTGCTTTATAAAACACTCCCAGCAGTGGCAGTTATTATTAATCCCTGTGGCAAAGTGGAGCCTCGGTGTCATGTTCTGAGAACAACAATGATTCCTGTTCCACAGTACCCCTGTGTGTGTTTTCTGAATTCTTTTCTTATTTCTCTACTGTAGAAACATTTAGTTAGGAACAATTGTCAGTAACATTTGTCTGCTTCCAGACAAGTTCTGCATACACAGTTACCTATCTAGCAGGAAAGCAAGACCCTGAAAAACTTACTGAAGCTGCTACCCCTGGTTCTTTAGCTCAGGTAGGAAATCTTCCACATCTAAATCTGGAGGATCTTGTTCTGGCTCAGCCTATGACTAGTTCAGAGGAGTAATGGTAGTGGTAAATGGCAAGGATTTTAACAATATCTTCTGACGTTCAGGTAGATTATGCTCCCTGAGTGGAGCATAAAAGCCAAGATAGTTTTTCTTCTTTAAGCCACCTAAAAATAGACACCTGCAGGTGTTTCTTAATAAATAGAATTTTAGGATACTATTTTGAAGGCAACATATACAACTTTTTGTAGGCTCCTAATGATTTAGATTTTTGAGAGGCAACATTTAAATGTGAGCAGTAACAATGTTTGCCTTTGCTTTAAGTATTTTCTGAGGTCCTATCCACTGCTAAATTCTGTCATTCAAAATGTAATAATAACATATAACTCAATATGAACATGGAAACTACAGCATATTGATTCTTGCATTGTTCAGATGATCTCTGTCTTAGCTTCATATTGTCATAAACCTCTCACATTGAATTTGAAGCCCCAAAAGGTAGCTGAGTTTATATGTTTGAAACATTCTTTTGAGTTTATATGTTTGGAATACATCCTCCTCTTGCTGTTTTTTTTTTTTTTTTTCCTTGTTCTGATGCAATATGATATTGAGTGTGCCCTGATATAGCCTTGAGATTTAGAGCTTTCGAGAATAAGCTTTTCAGCTACTTGATCTCCACATATTTCATTTAGAGAAACCTAGTGGAACACAGCCTGCATCCTGGTGATAGGTGTTTTTGCAATTGGCTTTTAGATGTGCTCTAGCTTTCATTTACATTCACTGACTCAGGTATCTGCCAAAAATATGTTTGTTGTGCTTTGTATTTCACGCTTTTGTACTTTCACTCTGCTACTGAACATTCTTGTAGTATATCAGACTTGCTCCCCTCCCCACCTCTCGTTTCATACTGCAGGGAACATTTCAGCCTATTACAGTTATATGAAAAATTTCTACCTGCGTCTCCTTCTCAGCTTGTATTAACTTTATTAATGTTATGCTGTACTTCAGAATCACACTCCTCTCTTCTGCTTGAGAAAATACTTTTAAGGGCTGTGCCAGAAGAGTTACTAATGCATTTTGATTTTTTTTTTTTTTTTTCTGAAAGCACGTTGACGTTTTTCTAGCATGCTTCCTTCTTCCATAACCACAATTTTACAGATAACCTCGGTTGGAAGCATGATTTTTCCCTATTTAGTATCTTAAAGAGATGTGCAAAGTAAATTCTGCTCCAGAAGAAAAAGTACAGTAATGATGATTCAAGTGAGAGATGGGAGAAATTTTCTCAAGATCAATCTACAGTCATTCTCAGAGACCTTTCCACCTTTGGAAAGTGTACTTAGGCTGGTTTATGATAGTTCTGAGAAATTTACTTGTGATATGCAAGTATACATCATTTTAATCTTGCTCCCTGAAAAATATGTCATTCAAAAATACATCCAAAGCAGTTTTCTTTCTTGTCTTTACCATTTTTTTTTCCTGCAGAATTTTCATATATCTTCCAGTTATTGAAAGCCTACAAAGGATTGACTCCTACTTATATCTTGACCAGAAGTCTCAAAATCCACAAACTTAAGGCATTGAAAGATTGTCTACTTCTTGAAATAAGACTCTAGCACCTGATTTAGCAGTGAGATCTTAAATTCTTATGCAGTGTTAGTATTACTCCCATCTGCTCTGCTACACTAATTTAAACAAATAGCAGTAATTTCACCTTAAATCACATTCAGCAATTTGATCAATAATTTTAATTTCCTAAAGGAAGACACGATTCCCTTGCTCAATCACTATTTTTGCTTTCTTCAATGCAGATTTGGGTGTAGGGGGGAAATGCACAAACCATGCAAAATATTGCCTCCTATATTTCAGAGCAATAGAAAGGAGTTGTAGAAAAGCAGTAAAATTGCTCATCTTGTGTTAGACTCTATCAGAGTCCACTTCAAGGTGTCTGACAGCAACAGTTCTCATTCCATTACTTTAGCTGGACTTTTGATTAAGACTGCAAATATGTATTTTCAGAGGCTTCTAAGCATTTAATAATTTATAGGTGTTTGGTTCCAAAAATTTCAAAGGACTTTGTATGACTGAGTCCAGATTCTCAATTTCTGAATTTATGAACTTCTAAATGAATATATGATTTAATCCATATTGCCTAACAGCTTTAAAGGCCAACATCTCATTTAAGTGGAGGCCAATGCTTTCAACTGAAAGTAATCAAGGTCTTTACATTGCTAGTGTGATGTCAAAAAGATTTAAGAAGACATCAGTAAAATGTGCTTGGGCTTAGCATTGCTGAAGTTAAACAGTGAACCTGAGTCAGGTATCCAACATTGCTCAGCTGTGGCTGGAAGATCTGATTGCCTGGAAATAATAAAGTATTAATCAGAGCAGTATTTGTTGGCCTCCCTGCCTCTTGTTCAAAGTCTGGCAGAGAAGGGGTCAGAGCCTGTCTTTCAGGTGCCTGCTCTTGCTGAGAGTGACTGGTAAACCACCTGCTTGTGGTTGCAGCCAAAGGGTTGTAGTCAATGGCTCTACGTCCTGGTGGAGGCCAGTCACGAGCGGCGTCCCCCAGGGGTACGTCTTGGGACCGGTGCTCTTCAACATTTTATTGACGACTTAGACTGTGGGATCGAGTGCACCCTCAGCAAGTTTGCTGATGACACCAAGCTGAGTGGTGCAGTTGATGCCCCTGAAGGAAGGGATGCCATCCAGAGGGACCTGGACAGGCTGGAAAAGTGGGCCCACGAGAACCTGATGAGGTTCAACAAGGCCAAGTGCAAGGTGTTGCACTTGGGTCGGGGCAATCCCAGGTGTGTGTACAGACTGGGAGAAGAACTCCTTGAGAGCAGCCCTGCGGAGAAGGACTTGGGTGTTCTGATCGACGAAAAGCTGGCCATGAGCCAGCAGTGCGCTCCTGCAGCCAGGAAGGCCAATGGCATCCTGGGCTGCATCAAGAGAGGGGTGGCCAGCAGGGAGAGGGAGGTGATCGTCCCCCTCTACTCTGCCCTTGTAAGGCCTCACCTGGAGTACTGTGTCCAGGCCTGGGGCCCCCAGTACAGAGGGGATGTGGAGCTGTTGGAGCGGGTCCAGAGGAGGGCCACCAAAATGATCAGAGGGCTGGAGCACCTCTCCTATGAGGAAAGGTTGAGGGAGTTGGGATTGTTCAGCTTGGAGAAGAGAAGGCTCCAGGGAGATCTCATTGCAGCCTTCCAGTACTTAAAAGGAGTTTTAAGTCTGCTTACAGGCAGGAGGGGAACTGACTTTTTACATGGGTGGATAATGGTAGGACAAGGGGAAATGGGCTAAAACTGGAAAAGGGGAGGTTTAGGCTGGATGTTAGGAAGAAATTCTTCACTGAGAGAGTGGTGAGGCGCTGGCACAGGCTGCCCAGAGAAGTTGTGGCTGCCCCATCCCTGGCTGTGTTCAAGGCCAGGCTGGATGGGTTCCTGGGCAGTTTGAGCTAGTGAGCTAGTGGTTGGCAACCCTGTCCATGGCAGGGGGGTTGGAACTAGATGATCTCTGAGGTCCCTTCCAACCCAAGCCGTTCTATGATTCTATGATTCTATGATTCTATGATTCTATGATTCTATGATTCTATGATATGCACACACATATATATGTATGAAACATATATGTATTTCATTCTCATATACAGCTTTCATTTACTTACGTTGAAGTCTGCCTAAATGCTGATGTTTGGATCACTCTGAATTTCTTACTACGTGTACACATCATGACATCTGGCTTGGTGGATCAATGCACTGAGGAATATATTTTGCTTATGTGTGCATATATTGTGTAGTCCAAGAAATCAAAATTGTTCACCTTACACTTATAAGATCATATGCCGCATGCATACAGAGAGCATGATTCATGTTGCAGCTTCAAAATTTTGAATTTCGAAGTTACCTAAAAAATTAATTCTGTTTTTCAGTCTTTCCTATTCTGCCAGTGGAAGGCTGGGGGTGAGGAGTAAGAGGTATTGGGAAAATACTGCATATACTGACACATAATTAAAATATGTCACAGTGCCACACACACAAAAAGTTGAATTAAGTTTGCAAGGAACAGGAAATGTCAGATATATAAGCTTTCAGACATTTGATTTTCCAAAACTAATATAAAGTCCCCTTAGATATTTTTCATTAAAATGTTCTGATTTTCTTTAAAGGAAAAAGATCAAACAATTTCTTCTGTATGTGAAAGCAAACTTTTCCTATCCAAACCCTTGGGGAAATTTTTAAAGATCAACAGAAGTAATGATTCAGAAGAGCTTTTAGTAATTTCATCTCTGCTTACCTCAGGTCATTGCATTTCATTTAAATATTCCTGTACTGAGCCTAGTAACTTGCTTCTGACTGAAGCACAGCTGCTTACAAAATGGCAGACATTGATTTGGAGACATGAAAAATGGAAAAATTCGTCCTTTCTTGTGTAATTTGTTCCCAGTAATAATCACCTTAGTTGTCAGGAAAAATCCATCATTATTTCTAAGCTGAGTATGTCTGGCTGTGACTCTTGTCCTTGTTACGCTTTTCTTTCCAGTCTGAAAAAGCTCTTCAGTACTTTCTATTTGCTCCCTGTGAAGGACTTTAGAGACTTTAATCAAGTCACTTCTTGGTGTTCTTTTTGATAAACTAAATGTTTTGAGCTATTTAAGTTACTCATAGTAAGAATTTTCTCCACTCCTTTGACTTATTTTTTGTGGTACTTCAAAGTGTGCTTTCCAAAGTTTCATAATCTCTTTTCTCTGACTGGTGGGCTCTTCCTCACCTTTATTCTTTCTTTGAGAAGCTCAAACCAGGGCAGAGGGAGACTAGACCATGAGGGTCCCATCATGGCTATAGAGCACTCTCCCCGGAAGCAAGTACCAAGTATCTTTGCAGACATGTCAGGCAGCCGCTATAGCTTGTTGGCACCTGAGTGGGAAGGGTTTTACCTTATTTCCCATTGCAGTTCTTGTTTGTGTGCTTTGAACTAGCATTTGGTTTAATTTCCTCAATGAGTTATAATTAGCGATGTACAAAAATTGATGCTATTTTTCACACTTCATATTGGCCATTAAATGACATATTGGTCTGTACTTTAATTAATATTCAACTTTCTCGCTAGGCATATTTTGTCAGCACTTTGGAGCTTGTCTCCAGTTTTTTTTTTCAAATTAATTTTGATTTTACATCAGAGTTTTAAAGACAAGTAGCCACATTACCTAACATGTTCATTAGCTGATCTGATTAAATCTTATATTTCCATTGAAAATTCATTAATGATTCATACCAAAATCTAGCTGGGTGTTTTTCTGTGTGTGTTTCATGTGTACCTACTGGTTTGGGCACACATTGAAAATATATAGATGAAACAGTTTTGAGATTCAGTCTGTCATTACGTCTCATAATAAATAAACAGCAATGAGCAAAAGTAACATCTTGATGTAGGGTGGAAGCATTTCAGTAATGAGAGTTAAGTATATCCTTATGTTAATGATGGAAATGAGAGAGGCTGTCCTTCATGCTTTATGTCCATAGCAGAACTGGCAGCAGTCCTCCACACCCTGGAACAGAGCCTGTGTACCCAGAGTTGGACTATCAGAGTCAGACTGTCACTGTGCAGAACAAAACAGGATGCCGTTTGGGATCCTATTTCTCTCTGTAAGGTTCTTACCACCTGGACAAAACAAGTGCTTTTCAGACTCAAAAACTGTTACATATTTGAATGTGCTCAATCATATAAGCCTTACTTTTTTGTTCTTCAGGTACACAAAAATGAAGACAGCAACTAACATCTACATTTTCAATCTGGCTGTGGCAGATGCACTAGTTACCACGACTATGCCTTTCCAAAGCACAGAGTACCTGATGAACTCTTGGCCATTTGGGGATGTGCTGTGTAAAATAGTTATTTCGATTGACTATTATAATATGTTTACCAGTATATTCACACTGACCATGATGAGCGTTGATCGATATATTGCTGTGTGTCACCCTGTGAAGGCTCTGGACTTCCGCACTCCTCTCAAGGCAAAGATAATCAACATCTGTATCTGGCTGTTGTCCTCCTCTGTTGGTATATCTGCCATAGTTCTTGGAGGTACCAAAGTCCGGGAAGGTGAGTGTGAGCATTCAAAATGGAGACTCTTTGATTCTCCAATGGCATAAAATGACATAATATTGACTGAACCTGATTATTTCCTACTTCAGTAATTTGTGTGTACTTTGCACATAGAAGATCATCCATGTTCCTTGGTTCAAAAAGTATGCCTAAATTTCCGACATTTTGAAATACATTGTGGAACATTACTGCATGGAACATATAAATGTTTTAAGCACAGATTCCCTTGCCAGAAGAACACTTTGAAGCACTATCTGTGCTAGAACGAGACCATAAATGAATAGCAGTGGACAGCAGGGAGAAATAGTAATCTGAACATGGTAGAGAGTTCAAAGACCAGATCAAGCTTGAAATGTGGGCTGAGGGTGATTTTGTAGGTGTTGTGAGAGTAGTTCTGATGAAGTTTCATGAGCAAAAGCCAGACTGCTTCTCATTAGCATTAATATTAAAGCCATCATTAGTATTAACATTTGGGAGCTTACTATCAGCAGCCATTTCACAGAGCTTGAGTATATGGTGAAGAAAGGAAAAAAGTCAGTAGCTGGAGAGAGAAAAGTAAGCTGAATGCTGTGAAAATGGCAGTGACAGAGATTCTTATCTAAAAAGAAATGAGGGCATATATGGACACTTGGACAGGCTAGGCATAAATAGCAGAGGATCTGGGAACGCCAGAGCATGGCAGGGAAGAAACTACAAGAACATGAACTCTGTCCAAAACGAGTCTGTCCACAGTGCACCTGTAGGCTCTGCTTGAAATGGCTCTGCTTGAAATTTATAATCTGTGAAGAACTGCAGATTTAACCCCTATAACCAGTGAGTCATTACCAAAACTGGCCTGCTAGGGAGTTAATCTTATTTTGAAATCCTCCTTGAAAAGGAAAGGAGAGAGACATACTTCATACCTACAAGCATGACAGTGACGCAGGAACACCTTTTTGTCTTCAAAGGGCTTTAAACCTCTAATGTGTGTCCTGGTGTTGAGGCCATACTGTTATGGATGGCTCTGTAAAATACAAGGCATACATATTTATTTGGTGGTAGTGCTGTCTGAGATGTAAATGATCGTTTGAAGAATGATTAATAATTTGCTGATTTAGCTGCCCTTTCTAGTAGAAAGGTTTCACTCCTCCCAAGAGAACTGATAAAATTTACAAAAGGACATGGTTTTATCCGGCAGAGAAAATAAATGCTCTGTGTTAAACTATTTGGCCTGATCAATGAAAACAAAGCAAGAGTGCTCAGCAACATCTGCTCAAGGGCTGACTGATTTGGCTGAAGATGTACAGGTTATGTTTTTGCTGTTGGTCTTATGGTGGGTAGGTGAGGAAAGAGAGTCTCTGGAAACATCTTTCAGCCGTTTGGGAGTTCAAGTGTCCTGATCTGCAGTGCTGTAACTCTTCTCCCCAGGGAAGTTTTAACAGGCTCTATAAAACACTCTGCAGCTCAGGAAAAATTCACTTCCAAGCATCTCCATGTTGGAAGAATGATTGTCTGACTATGTACGAAATCCTGAAGGCTATGAAACGTTGGCCAGGTGTTCTGTTTGGAGCATGTTTAATCAGCAGAATGTTCTTTTTATTTACTGTAAGCATCACATTTAGATCAAGGGGCTGCTCTGAGGCCAGAAATGATTAAATGCCTTTTTCACACCATGTGGCAGTCAGACATTTTTTTTTCTTCCTGCAACAGTGACTGGAAATACGCACCTCAGCTGGGCTAAATGAGGTTGGAAATCATTGGTAAATGCTTGTCGGCCCACACTATTCAGCCATGCTTGTCTGATCTAAGGTGTCTCTTGAGCATTTACTGCCAATTATCTTGTCTGGTGTGCTCATGAACTGTGCTAATAAATGGTGAAGGGGAAAAAACAAAGATCCCCCCTCTGCCTGACAACTGGAGCTCAGAACAGAAACGTTCTGTTGGTAACAGTAGTTGTTGTTTATATGCTGCAGAACCTCTGTTGGGTTCAGATTTAAACAACAGCTGAACATCAAATGGAAAATGACTATATTTAAAGTTCCAAGCCCATGCTCAGTTAGTCCCTTTAGTTCTCAGAGAGCAAGATTTCTGCCGGGGGCGTCCTTCCAGATGCATTTTCCCTACAGCATAATTTTTACATCTGTGTAAATTTTCCCTCTCTGGCCTTAGTGGAGCCTTCATTGTTGAAGAATCATTTGCTTTTTTTTTTTTTTTTTTTTTCTTTTTTAAGGAAAAAAAAAAAGAAAAAAGAGAGAAATTAAAAGTACTACTACTATTCCCAGCAATAGTTACTAGGCTCCAACTGAATAGAGAGGAGTGTGGATGCCTGAAGTTGAGGTATTAGGAAGATATCTAGCAGAAATAGGTTTCCTGACCAGGATTAAGATGAATGTTAAGCAGTAGCTTATCAAACATTGTAATATATATTTGCACCAAAATAGCTTCTGATGTGCAGTATTTTTCTTTAAATATATTGATCTATTAGAATAGCTGGCTTCCAGAGTGGGAAGGCAGTATGAAGTCTTAAATACTCATTTTACACTTCATTTTAACACTGTACTTCGTACAAAAAAAAAAAAAGAGGATTTTATTATCTCCCAGAGTTCCTGAAAATAATTATGGTATTGTGCATCTTTGACAGGGATGTTTGTTGATCCTTAATGTGAACTGTGAAGATCCATATGCCACCTATTTTGTTGTGCTCTGTATACAACATGAAACTCAACATTAATGAATTTTGGATTTTACTTGTAAAGTAAATTGCTATAAGATCTAAAACAAGTATTAAATTTGTATTTGATAAGTTGGGATTCTGAAATACCATTGTCATTTACAAAACTATATGAAGTGTAACAAGTATGACCGTATTTATTGGTCATGGGCCTGAGGGGAAAATGCAGAGGACAGGGGCAGTGGTGCCCAGTGCCAGGACCAGAGGCAGTGGGCACACACTGGAGCACCAGGAGGCTCCCCCGGCGCACCAGGAGCACTGCTGTGCTCTGCGGGTGATGGAGCGCTGGCACAGGCTGCCCAGGGGCTGTGGGGTCTCCTCCTGGGAGATCTTCAGAAGCTGCCTGGACGTGTCCCTGGGCACCCTGCTCTGGGTGTCCCTGCTGGAGCAGGGCTTGGGCCAGATGGAGCCAGAGGGCCTGCCAGCCTCAGCCATGCTGTGATGCTGTAATCAAAATTTCTTTTTTTTTTTTTTTTTTGAAAATCAGCAATACTGACTTTCACTGGTATAGGCTGGGAAAACACATGTATAAAGTACACATGTATTTTTGTTTGTTTGTCTTTTTTATGCATTGAATTAAAGTCTCACATTACCTGTCTTGATTCAAATCCAGTTTCATTGCTGTAAGTTGAAGCATTTTGTCTACATGACAATTTTTTAGCCAAAAGAAAGAACTGTCATAGTTTATTTACCACTTTTCTGAGGAGCTAATGTAAAATGTAATTTAAGATTGAAGACACTCCGATTACTGTTAATGAACTTGCGTGTGCTGTTAATGAACATTTTTTTGTTACTGTAATGTAACAAATGTAGCAGACATTTTACCATTTGTGATATTTAATCAATGAATTTAACTTAATTAATTGATTAATTTAATCAATTGTGGGTGTCACCTGCTTCTTGTTTTTTTTCAAACCTTCTTCTAGAGGACTTCCAACCTTACATTAGAACTGAGGGATCTTCAAATGGCACCCTAAAATTCACATATGTTAAAATTTATATGTAAAGTAGAAGAAAAAATATTGAGTATTTTGATTGCACTATCCTAGAAGATTTCCTAGGAGATAATCAGGGTTTAACTAGTGTTTTGTGGACAATAAGATGATTTTGGATTTTTTTTTTTTTTTCTGTGAAGGATACAGGGCTTTTATTTTTGAGAATTTTCTCATTTAAAAATATTCCAGAATAAAAATGGAGTCAACTATACTGATACTGTTTTTTTTTTTAATGTTCTTGGAGTATACCTATGCCTATATTTTATATTCATATCCATTCAATTTAATTTAACCATATTAACACCACATTATCTTAAAATTACAATATTTGTTTATGCTTATTTTATAAAATTACTTTCACATTCTTATGTAATTGAAGTACATTTAAACCTATCTTTCAATGTAAAATTAAAAGGAAAGAAAAGGAATATCAGAATGATCTGTTCAAATACACTGGATGTGAAGCATTGCAACCTTTTAAAATTTTTCCTGTTTTTCCTTCAGATGATTTTAATCAGGATGAAACAATGTTAGTGATTTAGATTTTCTAAGTCATTTCTGACCATTCATTTTCTGTTGCTGAAAGTTCTGCCCGGATTCTGAGCCCTTTGCTGAGTGATGGGAGCTGAGCTGAGCTGAATTTGCTCTTCCAGCTGCAGCTGAGGGTTTCATGCTTCCAGCATGACTGCAGCTGGTCAACAGCTCCAGTCCCCTCAGAAGTGGCAGAAAAACACATACATTCCTGTGGTTTTCTCAGCAAGATTTGGTTGGAGTAAACATTTTCATCAGCAGGAGTTTTTTCTAACCTAATAATTTTGATAAACACATGAAATTATCTCAACAGACGTGAGGAGGGAGATAGTCTCAGTGAGTAGCTGGGTGTGGTCTAGAGAAGTCTTCCCTCAATCACAGCTCACATCTGGCTGCAGCTTACTAGCCCAGATATTGTCCCTGCATCCTCGTTTTATTTCTGTGGCTAGGCCATGATCTACCGGAAATAACAGTAATAATCAATGTGGAAATTTTCTTGAGGATAATTGTTGAAGTTTCTAGAACAAAATCAAGTAAAAACAACTTGCTTTATTAAAATTTAATCACAAAGGATTTAGAAAAGTTGATTGAAAGTTACAGACCTATGAAGTTATACATGCCCTGTCAGTTTAGCATTCTCAATTGGGCTTGAAAAACTTTTTTTTCAGTTTTCAGCTTTCAGAATCATCCATTAGTCATTATATTCTTTAAAATAAGAATTCAAAATATTTAGCTTCTATTTCAAAGTTTTATTTAAATTTTTTAGCAATCAAAGTCAACCAGTGACAATTTTCCAATATCTAACCATGGAAATGGATATATAAAATCATAATAATTTCACATGCTTGTTTTTCAAAAACAATATCAGCTACAATATCAGCTTGATTTGTGAAGCATTTTGATAACAAGGAAATGTGGTTTGATGTTTTTTTTTTTCTAACTAGCTCCTCTGGAGACATATGAGAAAGTGATGTGCAACAGCATATTGAAGCTTTTCACACTTAGATCTGATTCAATAAAAGCCAATACTTAATAATTTGCAGAGGAATCATGAATTCAGTAGTGAATTAAATTACAAATTAAAAAACAATTAACAAATTAAAAAACAAACAACAAACCAAACAAAAGCCCCAAAGAATAATGCAGTCATTGAAAGGATAAAATATAAGCTACAATTCAAAGTGAAAAATCCTTGTGTCACCTTGACTTGTCTTCGGTGGAGTTTAACTGCTGATAGCAGTTGTAAATTTGCCCCTTGTCTTGCTTTGCCATTTATCTCATTTCTGGTTTCACCATGTGGTTTATATGCTGGAAGGCTGCCATGAGGTCAGCAAACAAAACCTCAAATATTTCATGCCTTAGCAGCCTCCTGTCAGATGGGGTATGTCTGGGTTACAAAACAATGTGACAGCCTGTGACTTTGAATCCTGGCATGAGCGAGGAGAAAGGGAGTGGGATGGCATTGGTGGCTCAGATCCTACGGTCGCTGTGCAGTCTGATTTCTCAGTGACATGATCTGCAAAAAGAGCAGCTTCCATTTGACTCTGCACACACAAATGTTTTAGTTGATTCTATCTAACTGAAAAGAAGCTGTTGCCAGGAAATAATTTCTTTTTTTTTTTTTTTTTTTTCCTGAATGCAAGCACTTATGTGTATTCCATTTGCACTGAAGAAGGCACATGGGAAAAGATTATTACACAATTATCATATATTGGCAAAATCTTCCTACGATCAAAATCTCATTCAGCTCCCATTCATGATACCAAAAATCTGCTTCCTCCTACAGACCAAAACATACATAGTTTGATAATAATTATGCGTTTTTTACTCCATTAAACCTGGCACTCTTTCTGGATTTAAATCTCAGTGAGATTCAAATGGAAACAATTGTTCACCCTATTTTATAAATTTTTATTTTTGTACCTCTGCATCTTTAGCTCCTCCTGTGGGAAACACAGTGCATACAATATGTTATGCATTTTAAAAAGCCCACGTCTGTCTAAGTAATTTCTAGAGAAAGCCGTGTAAAACCAGTTTCAGTGGTAATTGAAAGCTTTTCTTGGAGTGATTTAATCATAACTCCATTTATTAGCATCACATTACAAGATAATCACTTTTCTGAGCTTATACTGTGATAATTATATTGTTTAGAATATCTAATAATAAAGCAATTTTCTTCTTCTTGCTTCTTTCATTCCTAGATACCGCTAGCACAGAATGCTCCTTGCAGTTTCCAGACAGAGATTATGTGTGGTGGGACATCTTCATGAAAATCTGTGTCTTTGTCTTTGCATTTGTTATTCCAGTCCTCATTATAATTGTTTGCTATACTCTGATGATCCTGCGCCTTAAAAGCGTACGGCTTCTCTCAGGGTCTCGAGAAAAAGATCGAAACCTGCGCCGCATCACCAGGTTGGTTCTTGTGGTTGTGGCAGTTTTTATTATCTGTTGGACTCCTATA
This sequence comes from Alectura lathami, assembly GCA_013399715.1. Classification (NCBI taxonomy): domain Eukaryota; kingdom Metazoa; phylum Chordata; class Aves; order Galliformes; family Megapodiidae; genus Alectura; species Alectura lathami. The sequence goes on along the minus strand of VXAV01005634.1, from coordinate 355,706 downwards.
CACATTTTTGTGCTGGTGGAAGCATTAGGGGACGTGTCCCACAGTACTGCTGCTGTATCCAGCTATTATTTCTGCATTGCTTTGGGGTACACCAACAGCAGCCTCAATCCAATCCTTTATGCTTTCTTGGATGAGAACTTCAAGAGATGTTTCAAGGACTTCTGCTTCCCTTTTAAGATGAGGATGGACAGGCAGAGCACCAGCAGAGTCAGAAACACTGTGCAAGACCCAGCTTATATGAGGGAAGCAGATGGGACAAACAAACCCGTATGACTAGTCGTGGAAATGTCGTCTTACTGCCCGCAAGAGCGAGAAGAATCCAACGATCTAGGACTGACGCAGATTACCACTGCAGTTTGAGCTGGACTCACCCAGACAGACATTTTTGGAATATTGAAGAAATCCTACTAGTTTCAGCAGAAACAAGTTGATTATTGACAAACAAGAACATCCTGAAAATAAGTTCATATGGAGAGGACCTGACAGGTTGTCAGGTTTTGGCACCTTGTTTACTGCAGTTGGACAGGTGCTAATACACACCTCTGGGAAGAGGGGAGATAGTATTGTGCCAGATAGAGAAAGCTCTGAGTTTTCTCTTTACACTGTAAGATTATCTTAAGTGACATTTGGTTGTAACACAGAGTTATGCCAAAAGCATATATTTGCCCACACATCGATTGCTTCTAAAGTATATAGTTTGATGACTTGATTTGTTATACTCTTTTATAGTGAAGAGTGTTGTTTAAGTTTCTGCAGAACACTACCAGAGCTAAAATCAATATTCTCCTCAATTAATGTCTTTGTAACATTTGTCTGTTCTGTGGAAATCCAGCTTAAGCATGAACTGCCTACATGCCAAAGTGATTTTATTGTGTCTGTATGGTAAAGCATTGCAGCATTGAAAAATATTGAAAAATATTGGAACATAAGGAAAATAGTTAGTATATTTTTTGCACGAGTTTAATCACCTGTGTGTAATGTTTTCTATGTGTGGTTTTCCAAGATGTTTGCATACTTATGATAGTGGATTATATAATACGCATTTCCAGAGTATGTTTTCAGCAAGAGACTAGAAATCTTCCCATTCTTCGCTTGTCACAAATCTCATGAAAAGCTGCACTGTGTTTGATACATGGGAATAAATAGTTTTATTCCATTTTCAGTAAATGGAACATACATGAAAATAGTGCTGTACTCATTCCCATTTTCTTGGTGATGATACATTTTCTATAAATTCAGTAAATTTATTTTTTATTTTTCCAAAGAAGATGGAGAAGCCAAGGCACAGCAACAGGAGTTACTGTTTTGCTGAAGGTAAGATTAGGGCAAAACTGAGCCCAACTTTCAGCCTGTAGTTTCTCATCTTCCTGGCAACTTTATTCCTTATACAAAATCATGACTAAATGTGGGTGTCTTCTCTGCACAACAAATTTTCTCAGAAACATCTCTCAGAAATAAAGACAGGTTTGGTCCTCCTGGAGCAACCAACCTAAAATCCTTTAGGCACACATGTAAGAATCTTGAGGTTTGATTTTGTAACTGGCAGTGCTGTTCTTGTGGAAATGTTGTGCAAATTCAGACCACTGGATAACTTCATCACCTTTTATTATTAATACAGTCATGTACATCAAATATTTTTGGTATCAAGTGAACAAATGTAGCACTCCTACATTCATCTTGCAGTTCCAAACCAGTTCTGAACAGTCACTGGTATCTACAGCCACCTGGTGGTGCTGCCCTGGGGAGCAGAGGCATGAGATTCAGGCCTTGGAGTTTGGTACTTGAGAACTAACAGCTCTTACACAATTATTTTTGTTAAGGAAAATATTGAAGATAAACCCTTCTGGACAAGTTTAGCACTTACTGAGCGTTTCTGAATGACAAGTGAATAGCTGACCTCAGGATACTTGACTTCCTGAGGAAATAAATGATATTCACAAAACCGATTGTATGACTAACTTCCTACTCTGTCTCTCCATCTTTTTCATGTTTTAATTTTTGGAAAGTCTCCCTGTAACATACATACATGTTTCTGAATAATGTTCTGACCTTTAAATACTCACAAGATGGGTAGGCTTGAGGTAAAGATTGACAGTCAGAGGTGTTTGTCAAGCTAAGAGTAAACGAACTGTGAAAGAACTAGGCCCTAATGAAATATTTTCAGTCCAAATCAATATTTTGCTATTGTGTTGCATGTGTATATCTGTATTACAGTAATTATTGTTCTATACATTATGTACAGATCTCTGCATTGTAATGAAAAATCAATGTGTAAAAAAGGAGCATTCCAATAACCATTTTTTTTGTTTTTGTTTTGAATAATGAGAGCGTCTTCCCTGTCGCAGTTGGAGGAAAGAATGAGACCCTAAAAATTTTTCTGTGTTATGGATATATTAGAATTTAAAAGTGTCATAAACTGTGTTTCAAAGATTTATTTCCACGGAAAAATAACAGTCAAATTTGTCCAGATGCAGCAGAAGGGAATCTTGGAGATTTTATTGAAAAATTAAGTGTTCTACCACACTTCATTGAACAGCAAGTGAAAGTTGTCTGAGATTTCTTTTTTTTATTATTATTATTTTTTAATACATAGATGAGAAAAATTGCAAAAAGTAGAATTATATTATGCTGTTGCTCACTAGACTTGCTTCCAGATGATTAAANCATGCATGGTCAAACCTGTAATTAAGCCGGATAAAATACCTTCCTTTCTGTGTAATTCTGGATGAATGTTTTACCTTTGCTGTCGTTTAGCCTTCTCTGTCCAGGAGACAGCAAGAGGTAGAGGAAGG
>VXAV01005634.1:336226-352846 GCA_013399715.1 Alectura lathami | reverse complement strand
GAGGTAGAGGAAGGTGTGAGAGTTGTCTGTCCCAACCCTTGCTGTTCCAGGCAGGGGACAGGGCAGCAGAGACAGGATGTGTTCTCCCACAAATCCTGGAAGAAGGCAATGTGGGGCAGATGCATGCAGGCATCTTGACAATCAGCTCCACCTGCAGCAGTCGGTCTCATCTGTCTTCCTAAAAGGGGTTCCAAAAATTTTGTGTTGCAGAAGTATAGTGCCAGGTCATTTGACCTCATAGTAGGGTGAACTCCCCATCTTCTAGTGGGTGTATTAGGGAATCACCTTCTGTATTCCCATCTTTCCATTCAAATCCTCTATGCGGGAAACACTTTTTTGATTCAGTGTTTTTGCCTATGCTTTAGAAAACAGAGCAAAAAAGCATTACTGCTGTGTTACTGAAGCTTGCAGACCAGGTGTCTGCACCACAAGGAATATTCCACCACAAGGAATAANGTTACTTTCTTTCTTCCTTCCTTCCTTCCTTCCTTCCGTCCTTCCTTCCTTTCTTTCCTTCTTTCCTTCCTTCTTTCCTTCCTTCTTTCCTTCTTTCTCTCTCTCTTTCTCTCTTTTTTTTCCTTCCTTCCTGTCTGTCTCTATTTAAGTTGGGAAAAAAAACAGTAAAATCCTTGTGTGTTAAAGGCTCTTCACTTATCTTAAAGCTAAATATCTTCCAGTCATTGAAAATGTCTTTGTTCAAATATATTGCCTAGTTTGTCATTACCATCTAAAAACCAAGGTGGTCACAAGGTGTTCCTTCAGCTACAGCTCAATAGTTAGTTTTTTATTATTGCACAACATTACATTATACCAGATTTTTTGTTCGTTTTGTTTTGTTTCACTTAATGTTAATCGTGATTTACTCCTAACCAAGTGAAATAGACAATGAAAGAGACATAAGACACAACTAATTTCCATGACAGAGACAGCCTAGAAATTGAAAAAAATATATACTTATTGTCATTGTGTCATTTAAAGTCAGAAAATCTTGCCTATGGTGATGACAACATAAAGGACGGGATGCTTGTGTGCATGAGAAACAGCTTGCCCTTGCATATGCACATACATGTGTAAGTGGAAGACTGTTCACTGCCTCACTACTGCATTCAGCATGCATTAAATTGAAATGGAAAGGAATATTCATCATGTAGTTTTCTATCTACATGGATAAATGAAACATTAAAAGAAGATTAAGTATCATTACTACAAAACAAAACAAAACAAAAAAAAAAAAAAAGATGTTCTGCTGCTGAATGAGAAGGGGAACAGACAACTTTCCAGGCAGTTACTGCTCTAGATTGAGGTGATTAATGATGAAAGATGATAGCTTGTTTTGGACTGCACTTAAACATTTTTGGTTTAGCATCTGCCAAAATAACTAATTTAAGCTGCCACTCATACTGTCTTACATTGAAAAACTGGGCAGAGAAGAAATCTTCAGATTTGCATAACATACACTCATTTCCATGTTTTTATGTGCTGATACCAGATGGGACCAAAAGAGCAAGTTTAACACAGTGTGAGAACAGTCAGAGTTTGTATTATTTCCAGTACGCTAAGAGAAAAACTCGTGGCTGCATTGCTCATTGTCAAAAAACTAAGATATGTAAGGAAGAAAATTAAGATACAATTAATTTTTTCTCTCTATACTCTATATTTTGTGAAAGTTTACAGAAAAAAATTGTATATAATTTTGAAAATGATACAAGTGGGGCTTCATCAAGAAATAACATATTATTCTGGAGAATTTATTTCAAAGTGCTGGTTTGAAGGCTGGTTTGATGTTGCTTTCTGATATGATTTTGTTACTCATTATGCACACTAGGAAAAGGCCCAAGGGATACAGAAATTACCATCAACGAGAACCTGGTTGTTTTCCCTGTCCCACCTCCTCCCAGAAATGTGATATTTCTGTATTACTAGAATTCTGTTCCATCTCTAAATACTTTTGATACCACGTAAAAGGCAGAGCTCCAAGCTGAAGGATGTGTGCTAACAAGATGGCACGTCGCAAGCTGCAAGCAGTTTTAAATATGTGAAATGTTAAATCCAGCAGATTACAGAAAAATGACATTCTGGTGCTGAGAAATTCCAAGTTCAGTGATTAAGTAATGTATTTACATACTGAGATATTCAGAAGAAAATTCATAGCAAAAGTATTGTCCCTTGAAAAACAATGGTAAAAACTCTCACTAATTTGAGTCAAGGTTTCTCTTTGTGCAGGTAAATGAATGTAGTCCTTGCAAAGAATAAAGTCAGGGGATTATGCTTGGATAATTTTTTAAAATGGCTTATAAATTCTAAATCAAACATAACCTTTGTAATTCTGTTGATTTATTTTCCACTGCGGTACTTTCTTCAGAACGTGTGGATCCAATAGAACTTATTAAGCTTGTGATAACTTAAATAAAGTTTCAAATAAAGAAATTCTTTTTGCTTGTATGAATCAAAGTGCTTCATTTTTACTCTATGTTGCAGGTGTATATACAATATAGTGAATGCATCTATTAATTGCCAGAGTGATAGACTCAAAGCAGAAGTTTCAACTGGCTGAAACAAAGTGTTGTGGCTTGTTTTGTTTCTTGAAAAATCCTGGAAGCTTGACTTCTTGTCTTGATCCAGAAACAAATGGAAAATTTCATAATTTCCCACAGAACAGACAATTTGCTCTTTCATTATAGTCTTTTAGTTATCACTGCCCTTCAGGAAAATGACCTGGCTGCCATGTGTGTGATAGCTGCCACCAGCACAAGAGCATGGAGCAGGCAACCTGTTTAGAAGACCTTCCTGAGTAGATTGGAACCTGCCTGGGTATAAACACAGCTGTACCCAAAGAACAGAGCTTAGTGCAACATCATCATAGTGCCAACAACAAAAAAAGATGTGCAGAATGCAACTTTGCACTGTGTGAAGTTTTCAGCTGTCCATTAGCTAAGTTCAGGTTACTAAGGAAGTGCGCTGATTGGGTCCCACTACAAAAAGATGAAAATGGACATTGAGAGGCAATAAAGATGATGTCACTGTAGTACACGAATAAATATAGAGTTTTTGAAATTGAAAGCACGTTGTGTAAACTCATGAATAAAAGTACTTCTATACATCAAGCATATATTGCCAGTACTTGAAATTAAAACCCATGGCTCAGTCATAGACCAAGAGAATTATTTATGTAGTTGTCCTGTTTTCAGCGGAGACAGTGCTAATGGCACACCGATGTTTTAGTTGTTGCTGAGTGATGGGTGCATGCCCGCGGCTGGCCGGACAGCGGCATTGGGTGGCAGGGCTGGGAGCCAGGACAGCTGGTGGGGATTAGGCACAGGGTTATTCCGTGACAACATGCATAGGGCTGTAAAGCTTTGGGGAGTTGGCTGGGGGTGGGCTGCCACTCAGGGATTGTGGGACATCGGTCAGTGAGTGGTGAGACCTTGAGTTGTGTTGCTGGTGGGGTGCTGGTTGACAAGAAGTTGTACTGTTAGCTGGGCGCCTGTTGGCGAGAAATTGCATTGCAGATATCTATCTATCTATCTATACTTTAATACTTTTTTTTTTTTTTTTTTTTGTCTTAGCAAATAGTTTTTATCTCAACCCACAAGTTTTTTTTGTTGCTAGTTCTCTCCATCACCCCTCCATGGGGTGGGAGTGAGCAAACGGCTATGTAGTGCTGAGCTACCTGCTGGGTTAAACCACAACAGTAGTTGAATCAGAAAGCTAGGAGAATGAAAACTTTCATGTTTTCAAGCATCATTTCAGGCATTAAGACAACACTAATCTGGCCAGGGGTATAACAGAAATTCTATTTATAGGACCAATAACAGGTACTACCACCAGGGAAGTTGGTGTCCGGCTTTGTTTCAAATCCCTGCTCAGAACAGCAGGGCACTTTGTGGATGTAGCCCTGGGAAGGATATCCAGGAATATTAAGATGAACCATAATCAATGGGAACCATAATCTAATGGGAAGGGAAACTAGCTGTAAGAAAGAGCTTCTCCTGGAGACTGAGAAATTAAAACTTTAAAATGGAAATGGAGAGCTATGCTCAGGAGAGGAGTAGCTGATGATCTAGTCTGGTGTGTGTGCCAAGGCATTCTGACTCTGCTGGATAATGAAGTGCTATTTTAAGAAAGTGAAAGAAAGAGAAGATAAATATTTTCATGAATTGTGTTGCTGGCTCGTAACAATGTTGAGTTAATCTTAACAGTTAATCTTAACAACTAATAATACTTTCCCTATATATTTATATTCTGTGCTACATTTTCATCTAAACACAACTTTTAAAAACCTTGTTACCCTAATGTCAGTATTCTACTGTGTGTGAAATTGTCTAATTTTGAAAAACAAAAGAGATGAAGACCATGTTTTCTCCTTCGGTATCTGCAACAGTGATTTGCATGTGTGACACAGAGATAAATGACAAAATAATCCTGTTCTGAAAAGGCACACATTTGTCTACAAAAGCAATACAAATATTTGTCTCAAAGTACCCCTGTGACTGATTACCATGTAACTGAGAAAGTAAACAGTTTCCTTCCTCCTGCTGTGTCTACACCACATGCAAACAGGGCATGGTGCTCAGCATTACTTGATACCATATTTCAGGAATTATCTCAAGAGGCAAATCCTTCTTATTGTGATTGCAAGCAAAATGTTGAAGCTAAAACTTTCTCAGAAAGTATGTAGTTAGATGAGATTGTATAAAGGAGAAAAAAAACTTTTTATTTTTATCTGCATGATTTATTGTATTTTCAGCTCTAATTAGAAATTCCTGGAAACCTTGCATCCTATGCCTCCTAAATGGGATTTTGGCAGCTATGAGCATATCCTTGGGGTACATTGGAACTATGTGACAGCTGGTAGTTAGAAAGCTAAGATTTAACATCAGTTTCAGAGTTTTCTGCCCATTGTAATATTTGGTCTTTGAGAATCCTTGCTTTTCTAAGAAGGAAACAATAATTCTCTTCTGAAGAGGAATATAACGTTTGGAGTCAATATGCATAAGTTTTGGTAATTCAGAGGTGTAGTGGTATATTTCTTTTCAAATGATTTCTTGTGTGCAATATTGTTTTATAATCATCCAGAAAAAGTACTGAGTCGTGTGTGAGCAGGAGGAGACCCATGCTCTGTGCTGGGAAGCTGCTACCTGAGGTACCTCCAGCAGCCAGTGCCTTGGGTGAGTGCCAGACAGTGCCCAGGTTTGAATTAAAGGCCACATGCAAGGGCTGCTCAGCTTTAGGTAAGACCACTTATGGAAATTGGTCATGGAAATAACCAGTCTGTTCAGCACACTTTCCTTCCAATGTAGATTTGAATCTAGCAGCAAATATTTGGTCTCTTATCTATCTCCGAAAGCTATGATACCAATGGGAACACCTGAAAAGGGCTTAGGGAGTTTCATAAGGGCAATAACCACCTCCTTCATAAGTGACCTAGCCCAGAACAGGCTGATGGCTGTAGAGATCTGCATTGGAAATACCAGATCCTCCGTATTCCACCACAAAGATGCACCAAAATCTGTAACCTCCTGAGTGTACCTGTGTTTATTAGTGATTTAATATTGTAAAAACTTGGAAGTAGGACAAGGGCACCTGGTATGAACAGGCAGTGACAGTGACTGATAGCAGATGCTTAGGAGAAGATGGTGTGAGAAATAGAGTGTGTGACTGTGTGTGTATTATGTGTGGGTGTACTAGTTCTATTTTTTTTTTCCTCTGTCGATTTTACATGGGTTACCTCAAATAAACAGTTGACTTTATCATTTGTTTCTCCTCAGAAATGAAATATTCCACAAGACTCCAGAATTAAACATGGATTTAATTTTTGTCTAGCATAGAAATGAACACTGCATGTAGATCCAGAAGGCGTTAAGGTTTTGTGGATTCCTCTCTTGAACTCAAAATATATTTTTCTTCTACCAATGCTTGTTATGAATATTTAGTTTTAGATATTTCTTAATACAGGGCAACTGGATTACCTAATCACCTTAAAGTAAAATTCTGGGAATTTGGTAATGAGAAGATATAGAACCCTGACCTCAGATTTGGAAAGGCATTATAAAGTGTAAGCCAGCAGTTCTGTGTTAAAAGAAAGTGAGTGGTGGGTAGCTGAAGCCCCAGGGAAGCATAAAAAATGCCCAGGGAAGGTGGTACCCCTTTGATACCTGTTGGCAGCACATGCAGAGATGGAGTTCCTGGATGAGTTGCTGTGTACAGATTTTCTCTGCAAAGTATCTCTGAGGTGAGTTTGAGTGCTGGGTCTGTGCCTTCATCCTAAATCACAGGTTATAAATATTAAAATTTTGTCTGAAAATAGTCAAGTCCTAAAAAGCACTGTTCTGCAGAAGACTGCTCCTGGAATATTAAGCTTTGAGATGTTGAGGTGTACATTTTCAATGTGGTTTTGAGGACTAATTGTAGAGATAGAACGGCACTCCAAAGTGCTATTTATCTCTCATTTTAAACATTTTAATAGAAGAAGGCTTTTACGTTTTAACCTAGAATGAGAACTTGTTAATTTTCATTTTCTCTTATACAGCACAGCCAAAGAAAAATTGAAATGTTTCCATTTCAAACTCACAATTTAAGAAAAATAATTTTGAAAGCTAATTAATTTTCTGAACAGAACAAAAATAATTTTATGACTTTTTAAAAAGATTTGTGTTTGTATTTCCTACTCCCATTTCAACAGAAAAAAAAATTCTCTCTCTCCATGTCTTCTAAAATATGTTCTAACAGGCTTGAAAACAAGAAATTCAGAAGACTTTAGTGTATGGAAAAAGTAGAAAAGATGGATGTTGAAGCACAAAGTGAGGGTGTGAGATTTGATGTGATGGGAAAGAGAATTTAAAAAGATAGTTTGGAAACTTCTGCGAAACAGAGGAGAATTTCATGGAGAGGGTCATCATGTTTGGAGGGCTACTTTTTACTGCTGATGTATTTTGTTCCAGACTGTTTTCTGTCAAAGCAAGTACTTAACCACCTCTCTTCAAGGAAGCCATGACCTTAGAGCATTTTGCTGTACCAGAAGGTTTTCAAAAAGCAAAAAGAAAGTAATCACGGAGACAGTTTGATGCTATGCTTGGACCAAAGGTTGATCTTTAGTTATTGCTATTTACTATGGAGAAAAACCTACTGAATGTATTTATTTTCCATTTCTAAAGATCTGAAATCTAGCATTGAAATTCTATGTTCGATGGATAATTACTTGATTGGTCTGTTAAAATACTTTGGTACAGGAAAATTCTACTGCACTTGGCAAAGATATTGTTTTTCAGCCAAAAACTGTCAGGAAGCATTTCAGGGATACTTGCATACCTCCATTCTCTCTTTCCTTTAATCCAGAAGAAGAATTTAGTGTGACCAAAAATGCCCTTGCTTAAAACCTACCTTGTTGAACTCAAAACCAGCAGGGATTGTTTAATGCTCAGCAGCAGGCCACCACACCAGCTAAATGGGGTGCAGCTGGTGTTGCCACAAGGATTAGTTTTATCCTGCCACTCCTCTTTCGTCTCCTGCCTTTGCCTCCTTGGCTGAAAAAGGGGGTATAGAAATGTTATACTTAGGCATAAAGCTGCTATATGTGCATCATTATCTTTAAAAAAAAAAAAATATATATATATATATATATTAAGTTTTCTTAGCAACTCCTTTAGATCCCCTAACTCAGTGGTTACCTGCAGCTGTATATGTCATTACAAACATAGTGTTTTGATCCTATGGGAACTATGGCAGTTGTTACAGTTCTACCCAGTGTGCAAACACATTACATAAAATTTACCCTGGCAAATGTTTCTTGGTATGAAGTATCGCTATTTTTTTTTTTTAAATCTGAATGGGAAAAGTGAAATTTAGCCACCCTACAGCAACCTGTAGATATGAAGAGTATATCAGGATACAGATAGATCTTCCTTGCATTTTTGTTTGTTTTAGAAATGTTTATTTGAAGTTAGTGTCATAACCCAGAGATGCATACATATTGATTCCTTGGTTTGGCAACCTTAAGAACAAGTAATAATAATTATAATAAATGATTCATATAAAATGTTACAAAAGTAATTGGCATATTTTTCTTGATAAAATTAAACATTTGTGACATTTCATTCATTTAATGAAAAAAATGCATATACTGTCTCTGGGTTCGGGGAGAGAACAGAAGCTCTTCTCATCCCAGGAGAACTCTTCTGTTTTAGCCACTAGGTTTTTTAAAATTTATGTTTATACAACAAGGCATGCTTTGGTTTTCCTCTGTATAAAGCTTTCTATAACTTCCACTTCCAACAAATTTTGAAAACTTCTCTATGTTCCATGTGCACTGTTGGGGCTCTTTCAGCTGAGTGATACAAGTGTGAACCTCATGAGCTGGACTGTAGCATGGTGTGGAGTGCCCTTCCATCAAGTTAGTGCTCTTACTGCAGTGTTATTTTCATCTGTTTGAACACCAGATAGTGGCATCTACAACTACACTTTAGGCTGAACTTGAATGAGTAAATGGGAGACATTTTCAAGCTGCCACTGTCAGGCAAAGGCATGAACTTGGCAAGGAGTTGTTTGGCTTGGGCACAGCATACATGAAGTGAAAATTTGAATGTGTAGAAACATTCAAGAAAACGAAAGATCCTCTAGACTTCTGCAGAGCTAGGTGGCAGCTGGGCAAGCTATTTCAAGTATATTCTTGATGTATAAAATTTTGTTAAACTCCACTTACTCTTGAAAACAGACCTTTCTCTTCACAGGTTTTGTGTCCTGTGGGTGACACATCACATTTATGATTTCACTTTGAAAGGTGTGTTTTAAGCAGAAAATAAAATACAATTAAGCAACATAGACCTAATCATAACCCCACGAACATCACAGCTGCAACTCAATCCTCATTAAATGACTAAGACAGAACTCTTTTTCTTATCTTTTTTTTTTTTTTTTTTTTTTAAATCAACTTACAGGCTTAATTATGCATTCCAGTTCTGGCCAGGAGCATACAAAAGTTGAATGCACATTAATTTTAAATCTTATCTATTCAAATAATATTCACCGGTGTCACATATGCAACATGTCAGATAGGATTCCCTTATAGAAACACTGTACAACAAATGTACAAATCCCTAACCAGGGTAGGGAAAGGTACAAGGATTTATATAGATGGATATTTATCATTTATATGGCTTAAAAAAAAAAAATCAGTCACGACAAGCATCTTGTTCTGTGAGAGACATTTTTGTCTAGTCTCATCAAATCACAGAATCATAGAATCATAGAATCATGGAACCATAGAATCATAGAATCATAGAATGGCTTGGGTTGGAAGGGACCTCAAAGATCATCTAGTTCCAACCCCCCTGCCGTGGACAGGGCTGCCAGCCACTAGCTCACTACATCAAACTGCCCAGGAGCCCATCCAGCCTGGCCTTGAACACAGCCAGGGATGGGGCAGCCACCACTTCTCTGGGCGGCCTGTGCCAGTGTCTCACCACTCTCTCAGTGAAGAATTTCCTCCTGATGTCCAACCTAAACCTCCCCTCTTTCAGTTTTAGCCCATTCCCCCTTGTCCTACCATTATCCACCTGTGTAAAAAGCACAGAACTGGAAATAAAATGATAAAAGTATATAATTTTATATCCCTTTCCATTTGCAGGAATTTCAAGGTACTTTACAGAATACATACAATGAAAAGAAATATCTTTCCTACTAAACACAGCAGCCTATTTGGTTACTGCAAGAAGTGAAAATACCTTTTTCTTTAAATGCTCCTTTTAAGAAAATGCGATGGTTTTGCAGGGAAAAAAAATAAAAAAGAAAAAAAAGAAAAAGAGTAGAAGATAAGGTCTCTGGCCAGTCTGATGTTCTTTACAGCAGAGAAGCTCCCAAAGGGTGAGTAGTGGCTCACAGCAAGGGAAAGCAAATGGTTTAACCTAGTAAAAGAACCCAAACAGGAGACAGAGCTGGACGTACTGTTGGATAAAGACAAGAAAAGGGATCACAGGGAGGAACTGCTGTCAGCATCTGCAATTTTAAAGCAAGACTTTGCTTCACAGAGTACTTCGTGTTTGAACAGAAACAGCTATTTTCAGAAGACATGTATTCCCTTGGTTGGTACTTTGAGGATGTTCTGTTTTACGGAATTGTAAAGGCGATTCAAAGGCTAAGGCGCCTACAGAGGTATTGCTGGATTGTCATCTTCTGGCACTGTAGCATGAGGGGAAATACAGCTGAAAGCTTTGTTTTGCAGTTCCTCCTTCTCAAAAAGCTTTGATTCTCATGCTCCATGTCAGTGAGGATGAGTTAGAAGAAGCTGAAATCAGTAGCAGCACTTCGGGTGAATGAATGATGCCAATCCTAGGTCTGAAGATGGAGTAACCACTTGCATCATAACTATCAAGTCCAACCTCTTCAGCCAGCCTTAGCGAAGACTTCTGCATTAGTAGTGATACGTTAACCCACCTTATCTTGTCCTTTGCCATCATTTTGTTCATAGATGCTGTAAAGCTGGTTTTCAGCTTGTTTAATTACAGGATTGAAGTTGTTGGTGTGTGTGCCTGCTTTTTTTTTTTTTCTGTTAGAGAAGGAAAACAATAGAGATCACCTTTTTAGCTGATCCATTCTGTCAGCACATGGTATAGTCATAAGTAGTTGAACGTTAACAGCCCCTCAGCACCTTCTACTTCCCTATTTTGTCTGATTGTATTTTAACAAACTTTGTGTCACCTCATAGCAAGACACAAATTATGTGTAACATGCACAGAAAATACTGTGCTGTCTCAGCGTGCACTTCGAGAAATTCAGTTAGCTAAAACTAAAAAACATTCCTCATAAGCTAAGTATTGTTACACCAGCCTTTATTTCAGAAACTTCTACTCTTTCAGCAAACAGTTAGGAGACACTTCTTGGATCTCTTCTTGCTCTTTTCACCTTTTCTCTGATTTCCCCTCAGAACAAGTTATACATGGCAATACCTTTGCAACTATGCCTTGAAAAAGAGTAAAACTTTTTCACATTTTTTTTTCCCTCTAATATCTCATTTCTCCAGTATTACTGTGCTGCCTTTTAAGAGATTTTATCTATTTCCAGAGCCACACTGGTATTGATTGTGACACATGGCTGTTTGCCCGCTATGGCAGTGCAAGATCAGGAGCATATGCCACTCAAGAAGATGCTACAGGAAACATTAGCGTGGGTCATAACCTTCATATATCTGTTCTGTTAATGCAAACCTACTGTTTACTAAATATTTGTTTTCAGAATAAAATTGAAAGCATGTTCTATTTTAACTCATCCTCCTACTTTTTTTACTCTTAAAGGCTTGGAATAAACTCAGACAGGGCCCAGAGTGTCATATATTTAAAGTAATTGCTTGGGCAAAGAGGACTTTATGAGATGAATATTGTGGCATGAGCTTTATTCCCCCTGAAAACACAACCAAGGGTCAAAATCTGGAGCTGAGGAAACTATTTCTGCATTACTGTGTTATTAACAGCTTTCTACACAATCTGCAAATTGTAACGTCTTGTGGTTTGGCTTGATATGAACATTTCACGCATCCTGGGTGCTTTAACCTTACAGGAACCCTATGAGGAATAAAATAACCATTTAATAAATGGAGGGAAGAAATAGAGATCTTCTGTTTGGCAGAGAGGGTGTTTGTATTAATAAACAAGACAACCATCTTGTTTGTTAGTGGTTTTAGTAGTTTTCCCGTCGAACTACTGTTCTGAATATGAAATTCCTTTTGGAAAAACACTATCGCACATGTGGGAAAACGGGAGATGGAAACAGAGTAGCTTTTTCTTGTTTTCTGGAGAAAAACAGTATACTGCATGCGGCCTGACAATCTGAACCCCAGCCTGTGAGGAAGCTGGCAGCATGCAGATATTCTTGGAGCAGAGGGAAAATAGCTCAGGAGCTAATAGGTGGTCAACGAGCTAAACTGGCATCCTGAACAGCTTTTTGCTTGTGGCACCTGGAAGTGGCTTAGGGGCACAGGCTTCTTTATTGTTTTGCTAGTGAAGTTTAGGTAAACAGCTTGAATTTTAAAATTTGTGGCTTTTGCAAAAAGCAATGTAAGGTGAATGATAAAATGCTAATCTTTATTTGCATTCTGTGGTAGTTTTTACACATTGCATTCACAGCACTTACTTACAAAGCAAGGACAATAATTTGAATGGAGAAGACGGTTTGAAGGAGGAGAAAAAAAAAAAGAGATAATACTATGTACCCTAATGGTACCCTGTGCTGCATTTGGAGGAGTGTTGCCAGAATGTTGAGAGAAGTACTTCTCCCCCTGTACTCAGCACTGGTGAGGCCACTTCTGGAACACTGTGTCCAGTCCTGGTTCCTCCGTAGAGGGGACACCTGGACATACTGGGAAGAGTCCAACAGAGGGCCGTGAAGATGACAGAGGGACTGGAGTACCTCTCCTGTGATGGAAAGCTGAGAGATCTGGGACTGTTCAGCCTGGAGGAAATGAAGCTTAGGAGGATTTAATCCATGTGTATGAATACCTGAAGGAGGTATTCTTCATTCAAGTGAGGGTGCAAAGAGGACAGAACTTTTGGCCCCCTTGACCTTCCCCCAGTTTCCTCCCAGATTCTTCCAGCTTCTGTTACTTCATTCTTGGGCAGTAGTAGCTGCTGGGCAAGGGAAATATTTGCCCTGTTGAAAGGGATATCTATCCTCAATATACCTTTGGGAATCAGCAGTATTGCCAGTATGTTTAAAGTTTAATCTGAGAAGCCCCATGATCTAGCCTTTGAGGAGTCACAATATTATTTTGAGGAGTGGAGAAGAGCGCACATACTAACAGGGTGTGGATTAGGTTGTTAGCCTTCTCCATGCTGCTGTTTTCCATGAATGCAACACCCACTCTGCAAACAAAAATTGTACTTCTGAAGTGATTTCTCATTATGGAGTTGCTCTAGTGTCAATTTGTGTCTTTGCTTTGGACTTTGAAGAAGATTCATATATCACTTTGTGAGGGAAATTGGCCTGCTGAAGTTTGGTAAAGACTGCCAGAGTAATAATAATAAAAAATCTGTTAGAGTAATCATCTCATCCCTTTAAAAATTACCTTGCTGACTTTCAAGATCTCCAAATACTTCATGTTCTAACTACAAATATCAATTGCAGACAATCTGCTAACAACGAATTGGCCTTTTTCATGGCTCAGACCTGTGTTCATTTCTAGATACATGTTTGTGTTTCTAAACTTTAATGTCAATGTGACTAATGGTTCTGTGGGACTGCACTGTGTCCTCACAGAAACTTCATACTGCTCCCCTAAGGGGAGCCTTTATTGCTCTCTACAGCTTCTTGAGAGAAGGTTGCAGTGAGGTGACTATGGGCCTCTTCTCCCAGGTAGCAGTGACAGGACAAGGAGCAACAGCCTTAAGGTGCACCAGGCGAGGTTCAGTCTGGATATTAGGAAAAACTTATGTGAGAAAGTGGTCTGGCATTAGAACAGGCTGCCCAGGGAGGTGGTGGAGTCTCCTTCCCTGGAGGTGTTCAAGAAATGTGTAGATGTGGCACTGAGGGACATGATTTAGTGGGCATGGTGGTGTTAGGCTTGCGGTTGGACTAGATGACCTTAGAGGACTTTTCCAACCTTATTGGTTCCATGGTTTAATGAAAAGGAGCTGTATGATATTTACCTTGTGCCCTAGAGTGGCTGCAATGAGGTGTGTGTGTGGGCCTGCAGTGGCAGGCTCCCTCCAGACCTCCACCCCATCCCTCCAGTGTTCCTCTGGCACCCGTTCTCTTAGCTCAGGGCAAGAATGCCTTGTTCTTTTCCTTGTTATACCCCTGCCAATAATAAAGGGAGAGTCATATCACTCAAGTGGTCTTAGCTTGCTTTCATTTGCATCATTATTTGTAGGCCTTACATATATTGTATATGCATGCCCTATGTTCTCAGTTTGATGGCTCATTGTAACTGTTTTCCTCAGCAACATATTCTTGCTGTAGTTACACATGTAAGAAAAAATAGTATTGGATATCATGTTTCAAAACATTTATCTGTGGTGTTAATAGTCAATGAGAAACTAGGTTGTTAAATAAGTGTTTGATATGAAGCTGTTCTGTTTAACCTGGGTACAGATGCATTGTGTTTTTCCCTCTGCAGAATCATTCATCTGTGTTGCAGAAGTACCCTGATCTTGCCACTGCAACAGACTAATTTGATATGCAGAATCCTGCAATCTTTTGTAGCTTTTTGATTAAGTTTTTTCCCCTTCAGCATTCTTTTATTCTTCATTATTGTCAATGAAGATAGAAGCACTTGTGTATCAACTGAATTTCCTCTGTAGAGATGCAAAAGGGGAGAAACAAGGAAGGATATTTACCACAAATTGTATCTAGAAATTTCCAACTTAGTAAACAAGATAAACTGAGTGCTTTTGATCTTCCTGCAGATTCCCATAACACTTTTCCCCTTGTCAGCTAATCTCTTCCCTTCCTTCTTTCTCAGCAGATACCTATTTCTGTTTGTTTCCACTCTACATTCATCATCTGTACAGGGCAAAATCAAATCTTTCTTTAAATGTGCATAAAAGCTATGCTTATATTTCAAGTATAGTAAGTGTTTTATTTCTGATTTTCAATTTTCTGGTTGAGAACTTTCCAGAAGCTTTCTTCAATGAGCACTAACTTACTGCTAATTATGACAGCTGACAAGAAAAGTTTACGCCTATGCCTTGGTTACTGTAAACAGTGAACAAAGCTCACCACATCCCAGTAGTCAGAATATATGGATGCACTACATTGCAACCCTGACAACTGTACTTATCACTATGAAGTATTGTTTTTTTTTTTTTTCAAAACTGAAATTCTCTGTTGATATATATTTTTTATGATTAAAATTTTCTAGGGGTGATGTCTAAAGGCAAATATAACTTTTAGTGAAAACGAACACAATGTCCACCAGAATGGCTGCATTTCAGGTGCTGCATGTTTACTGGCACTGTGAAGGATAGAGTTTAGTACAGCTGAAAAGAGGAATTCAGGGCCTGGAACTGGGCTCTCTTGTCTTCTAGAAAAAGATGATTAATCGCTGAACCAATTTTTTTTTTTTTTTTTGCCAGTCACTTTCCAGTTGTTCAGACCTCTTCTCTGGAGGCAACTGATGGCATGGCAGAGATGATCTGCATGGGGGTTCTCAGGCAAGCTGCATTATCACGAAGGGCTGTGAAGGATAGGATACTCTGCTTTTTAGCTGAGTTTCTTAGAAAATGAGTCCTCTTTGGGTTGTGCCAGATCAGCTGTATTAGACCCAGATAGGCTGTGACTCCGTGCTGCAGAGAAGCAAGACACAGCTCCGTTCAGAGAGGAGTGGAAGACACCAGCCAGAGGCATGAGTGTCTCGCTGAGTGTGGGAGGTTTGTCATGTTTGTATCTGAGAATTTTCTCTCTCTCTTAAACATTCTCCAGTGGTCTTGGATTTGCTCCTTGCTACAAGTTGAATTCTTGCCTTTCAGACAGACAGAGCAGCTTTTCTCAGTTAAAGCGTTCTCTTTATTTTCTTACTCCGTCTTTTGTTACAAGAGTTTACATGGCCAACATTTTTATTGATTTGAGATTTGATCAGGTTTTGGCCTTTCATATACCAAAGCACAGAGTGTTGGGTGTAATTGAAGGAGCAGGAGCTAGCTCTGTTCCGCACCACATTGTTAATTTGTTTTCCACAAGTGGAGCTAAATAGTATCCATGGGAAACTTGCATTGATGATAACTGGCTGTGAATTCCAAATTTTCTCTTTACAAAAGCGGTTGCTGAATTCACAGTGCTAGTTAAAAACGCTAGTAATGTTTTGACCCTCACAATGCTCACAGTCTAGTTCTTCAATTAGCAGCTCCAGGAGTGGAAAGATGCTGCTTGCAGGTATCCCAAACCAGGACTTGGCACAGCGGAGCTCAATCCCAGACACTGTCACAGATACTTGTTGGAATGTGAGGGAAGTTATGTGTGCAAATTTTGCAAGATATTTTCAATTTTCATCTCTTTAGCTGGATAAAGGAACATAGTTTACATATGACATTCTTCCAGTTCAGAGGGCTTAGGCAGTGCAGTGGTGGGGTGGGTGTAAGTGGATTCCTAGAAAATAGATCTGATGATTTAAAAGTCTGATTTTTTTTTTTTAAGTAATCCAATTTATATCAGAAGTGTGTGTGAGGATTTAGGTGCCACATGGTGGGAAATAAAGCGGAAAAGGGCATGTTTGCATTCTGCCCAGCAATACCCTTATGGAGTATGAATTCACTATTGTGATCCAAAACCAACTGAAATAAAACAGAAATTCTCTGCCTGCCATGCCTGGGACTGAAATGATGCCTGATAGTAGCTGCACATTACTTAGCTTTGGTAACTGTTCAAGAAAAACAACACAAACATAATTTTATTCCTTCAAAGAAATTACAGGAATAAAAAGACTGTATTTATCTTGGAAGTTAATTGTCTTGATACTTGTTTTAAATGCGGTAAGATATCGTCATGGTTGAAAACAGAGTTAAGGAAAAATGGATTATTCCATAGCATATACATCACGGCACCCTGCTCTCCGGGAAAAGGGGAGGGGGGCGAGGGGGAAAAGCCGCGGTTTGCGGAGCTGCGTCGGGCTGGCGCGGGGCCGCGCGGTGCGGGCAGGCG
>VXAV01005634.1:287821-323241 GCA_013399715.1 Alectura lathami | reverse complement strand
GATCTGGTTAAATAAAAAATAAATCAATTACACTATTTGCATTTAATATATTAAAGTAGGTTCTTAAATTCCAAGGGAGACAGACGATTAATTATTATTGTGACATAAACGAGCAGTTTAGGACCAAGCCCAGATATACTGTGTTTTACTGTCTGAACTGAACTCAGATCTGATGCAGAAACAGAGACAAGACTTTTTTTAATTGATTCCAAGGTGCTGAGTTCCTGGACATGTTTCTCAAGCGAGACCAGAAGAAGAAATTTGTCACACAGCAGAAAAAATGGCAAAGAGAAGTCCTGCTTGCTGCAAATTGATCGGCAGGAGGAGGACATGAATGGATAAGATCTTACTTCCTGACCTTTATTAATTATTCCATAATAAGAATTTTAAAAATTCCCAAATAATCCAGAGAGAGAAATTAATTGAGAGAGTTTTAGAAATAGTTTTTAATGGTATAGTTTCTGAATGATCAGCTTCTGTAATGAAAAACAGTATGGCATTCACTTGGAATTATAGTCTTTGCACAGCAAGTTGTCCTAGCAGTCCCAAGAGTTGTACTTGTTATGGTATTCTACTGAGTTGTTCAAATAAAAACAGATATTCCCACAGATGTTCTATGTCTTCCTTCTGGCAAAGAAATTCTGTAATGAGAAATCTTAAAATTTTATACCTTCTGTTTCTACTGATTTAGAGAGGCTGTCATGGAAGATTTTTTTTTTTTGTGTGAATTATAACTATCCTGAAGTTTGTGCAATCCAAAAGCTAAAAGACTAAATGTGTAGACTAAAACCCATTTAAGTTAAGGGCCCATTACAGTTAAAACTATGGACAAATAGAGGGCAAATAGGGCAATCTTGAAAAAAGAAACAAACGTGATGTACCTACAAAAGATCTTATTCTCTCTGAGGACAAACACTACTTTGGGACAAACAAGCTTTATTTTTCTTCTTCTTATTATTATTTTTAATGGTCACCATAAACTACACACACTGTTGCTACAGTCTGGAAGGTGACTAAAACAAAAGCCACTATGAGCACACCTAGGCTTAATGGAAACAAATTGCTCACGTGTGTAATGGAGAAAACAGCACTACTGGCATTGCCTGCCTTGTTGTTTTTCTTGCTGCCCTTTAACTTGGTGATGATACTTGCCAGTATAATGGGAAGGGTCTCCTACTATTCTCCATACTTTCACTTTATCACTTTATTATCTCTAATTTCAAGGCTGTTCACCAGCTCATCTCATCCAGAATTTAGGAAGGACCCAATGATTTTAGAATCTGAGGTAATGCAAATATATTGAAATTAAAACAGAAAAGATGCCTTGGCCTTTGGCAAAGTGAAAAAAAATTATTCTACACTTATCATTTGTGTGTTTTTCCAAAGACAGCAGGGATTCACAAGTTTCTGAAGATGCTAGAGAGAGAAATGAATTGAATGAATTTTAGACACCGCTTTTCTAAAATACTAAGTGCTTATAGGGTAAAGAGACAGCAGAGAATGGAGAGAAACAAAATACAGGCCCAAGGAAGTGAAATGGGTACCTAATCTGTGGGAAACAAATAAAGAACAAACCATCACTAAAACTCTTAAACAGCATTGTCATGAAAACAGCCCCTTTGGTGAACAGAAGAGGAATGTCTTCGTGTTTAAAAAAAAAAAAATTAAATAGTGCTAAAATAAATGAAAACGAAACAACACAATATTGAGATATATTTTTATTGTAGTATTTGAAAAAATGTTTCAAAGTGAATCACTGAAGGAAAAGACTTGGAAGAGAATTCTTAATTGTCTGCATAGGAAATGTTCAGGGCAATTTTACTGGTATTGAATAGAATACTGAATGGGCCATAAAATTATTAATGGTAAGTTATAAAATTCAAATTAAAATATTGTTTTACACTTTTTTTTCTTTTTTGCTTTTAAGTACAACTTAATTTTTTTTTTGAATTCCAGTACAAAGAGTGTTGTACAGAGTTGTTTAACTTTGATTGAAAATACACATCTGTAGAAACATTCTTAATATTTAGTTATTTAAGAACAGTTCTTTTGTGAACATCTTATCTGCTAATACTGGAGTAGCATGACATGACTCTGAAATGGTTTTCTGTTTCAAAACCTCATCTTTACTTGTGCCTGGAAGACGTCAGCATGTTCTCTCAGAGCTTCGTCTTCTCCATCTGTAGAAGAAAGTGTTTTGGTGAAGTTCGAGGGATCATGGAGAGATCAAATGACATTAGTGACAAAGGCAGAGGAATCATGTGCTTTAGAACCACTTCCATTAATCTCCTCTCTGCCATATTTCTGATCTATTTTAGAAAACACTTGTGCTCTGCTTTAATCCTGGCTGACTTCTTTCCTCACTCTCCTTTCTCTCCTGCCTTTTTCTCAATCCTTTTGTACTCCCACTGGTTTCTCTCTTATCAGGTGGGTGGTTTACTTGCCTTTAATAGCAAGGTCTATTTATCCAAGAGAGACACTTCTTTACATAGTCTTTCTCTTCACTTCAGGACCTCCATGTCCTAAGGATGTTCTGATGTTCTTTCTAACTGTAGCTCTTCATTTCCAAGGAAAGGAAGTAGAATTGGTATTGCCATGGGCAAATAAAAATTGACACTATCTACCCTCTTCCTAATTTATAATTCCAAGTCCTTGGCCCAGAGAGACGTTTGATACAATGAAAATTCCCCATAAAAATATAAAATTGATAGCTAGGGGATGAAGGAATATAAACATATTGCAGATCTGATGAACAAGCAAACCTTTTTACATTTTGTTCAGACGCACAGAGAACTCCCATGTTCATTCATTAGTACAGTTGTTTTTAGGATTTGGAACAGTACTTCCCTTTTGGAGAAGTTTAAGATGTCCTCTGCTACATTTTTATTGCAAGGACAGAAGAAATAGCCTGAAGTTGACACACGTGATATAGGCAACAGATTTATTTAGTACTGCTGATATAAAGACACGTTCAGCAGTTTCAAGACCGCTGTTCATTAACCTTGCTTTTAGCATGTTGAGATGATGCAGTACAATATGCTATTTATTTCAAATGAAGGTATTGAACTCAAATCAAATGCATATCAGTGAGAAGATATTTTTAGTAAGGAATTGTTTGTGATTGTATCACTTACTGGGAGTTGAGAAATAATAATTTAAAACCTCATTATTAGACTAAATACTTGTTTAATTTTGCTATAACAATGGCAGCGTATCTGAAAAACATTTGGTTATAATGTTCAATATTTCAATATAACTCCAAAGAACATTCATTTTAAAATGAGCATTTTTAAAAGAATATTTTGATCTGTTTCAATGTAGTCTTCTGCATTAGATGCTTCAGCTGGAAGTGTTGATTATTTATAATGACGGAGTTGATCTAGAGTCTGGATTTAGGTACTCTGAGCCTTATTGGCCATATTAGTTCAACTATTGAAACAGATTGTCTGAAAGTCTCCCTCCAACCTATTTTCCCTTTCCTGCCATTGCCATTATTTTTCTTAAGCCATTACCATTACCTCTTATCCTTTCTAGAACTCATTTATTCTACTAAAGCTTCTTTCTTTATAACCTTTTACTATAACAAACAGTGAAAGACTAGAGAGACTAAATCTCTTTCACATCTTTTAATATTCACTGAGTTCACTGAAGGACAAGCTGTCCTGGCCCCTCAGATTACAGTAACACCCCATGGGCAGGCTAAAGAATTCAGTGTCTAAAAACAATTAGTAAAGCACAAATTTTATAATCGTCTGTCAAACAGCTATCCTGTTTTTGTTTTGAGAGAAGTTTATGACAGTTTGAGGAGATATATGATAATATCTGCTGGACTTGTTGAATACATCCAATTTCAACCTGCCTGTAATAAAGGCTTCCTCCCAAGCTAAGTAAAAAGGAAACAGATAAGCTTTTCTTCTTGGGATATTTATTTTAGAATGTCCAGGGCATGACAGTGTTAAAACAACCTTTGTCCTTTTCAGGTAAGAAGAACAAGTTGTTCAAATAAAATAAAACAAAATTTTAAAAGAGGGAAAAAAAAGTTTAAGCAATAAGCGCAAAAATCATCATGGCATTTTTATGGTCAGAATATGAAGGGAAAAAAAAAATGCAGTGAACAGAGGAAGCAACATATAGCATCAGAGAAGTTTGTTGGAAGTTCATATAGGTGCTATTGATTATGATCAGTAATATGGAATTATATAGTAATTTATACCCGAATCTTCAAATGGAGCTCATTCTCATGGAAATTCAGTTGTAGAAGAATGTGTAACGTTCAGGGACTCTTCTGAAAAATAAGATTTTTTCAATCTTGGTAACAAAGTAGTGGAAATGTTTCCATTTTATGAAAGCAATTTTATGCTCATGAAAACAACCAGCTATTATTGAAATAAGTATTTAGAAAGAGATTGTAAATAGGGACTGCTATGCCTTATAAAAAATTATTTAAACTGTGGAAAAGCTGATTCCATTAATTTCCCGTGATTGCTATCACTGTGCAAAACACAGCAATCCTAAATGACTGGGATTCCTAAAGATTGTGCTCTCTTTTCCTTTTAACTCTGTTGAGGAAATGTTTTAAATTCTGGGGAGAAATAGGGCTTACAAAATAGGGCTAATAGAAATAGGGCTAATAGAACATGAAACTGAGTAATATCAGGCAGGCATTAAAAGAAAGACTATTCTTTATGAGAGAACAAGATATTTTGTTCTGATTAATATAACCATGAGCAATTTCACAATTTTCTCAAATTAATGCCCTAGGATAAACAGCTACCATAATGATGGACATAATCAGCACGTATTATGAGTACCAACACATTTGGCTGATCCAGGCACACGTAAGCACTTTGCCCTGGGTCTCATGGAGGTCATCCTGCCTGCCAGCAAGGTACCCAACGTGCTAGTCTTGCTCTTCCCCTCATGACATCACCCCAGTAATAGAAATACAGTGCAAGCAAGGGATGTGTGCAGCTTGAGTTGCCAAGATGGAAAGAGTAAAAAATTTTAATGTGTGTTATATTACTGTTATATGTATGATGAGGGACTTAGATACATCAGCAGGAATGGCTTATACAGTTGTTTCCAATTAGAAACTGTTATTTTTCATGACATGCAGAAATCCTTATAAAAGACCCAACTTCTCCCTAAGCTTCTTGCTTCTCCCTTACTCTTCTTCTGAGCCTGAAAAAAAAAAGAGAAAATGCTGCAGTGAGGAGGCTGAGCAGCAATACACTCACACTGGGTTCATGCTAGGAAATGATAATAATGGCAGAATTAAGAAAACGGAAAGCCCCATCCCAGAACAGGGCTGCTTTGCTCTGTTGTGTAGTTTAGAAGAGAAAAATGACCCAAGGGCTCTATTTTGCGGTGATGCCTTATTCAATAACAAGCAAAGACTCCAGCAGTTTTGCTAGTAGACCACAGTAGTCTTCAGCCTCAAAAGACAAATTGAAGGCAAGAATGGATCTACTGGAGAGAGGATATCTAGAATTAAGTTCTTTAGCTTCCTCTGCCAGGTAATGGGAGAGGCTATGCCTTGACCTAGCCTCAGGTGCTATTGCTGTAGCAGTCAGGTAAGAACAGTGCCTTCCTTTGAGAAGGGAGGTTGGATTTTGTTAAAACAGAGAGCTACTAGTTTAAAACTTTAAGCTTTTGTTTTCTAAACCAATCAGTTTGAGAAAATCATAGAATCATAAATGTTGGAAAAGACCTCAAAGATCATCCGGTTCAACTGCCGACCCACCATGACCATGCCCACTAAACCATGTCCTTCAGCGCCACATCTACACGTTTCTTGAACACCTCCAGGGAAGGAGACTCCACCACCCCCCTGGGCAGCCTGTTCCAATGACTGACCACTCTCTCAGAGAAGAAGTTTTTCCTAACATCCAACCCGAACATCCCTTGGCTCAGCTTGAGGCCATTACTCCTTGTCCCATCACTGTTACCTGGGAGAAAAGGCCGACAACCACCTCCCTACAGCCTCCTTTCAGGTAGCTGTAGAGAGCAATAAGGTCTCCCCTGAGCCTCCTCCAGACTGAACAGCCCCAGTTCCCTCAGCTGCTCCCCGTAAGCCTTGTGCTCCAGGCCCTTCACCAGCTTTGTTGCCCTTCTTTGGGCACACTCCAGGGCTTCAATGCCCTTCTGGTAGCGAGGGGCCCAAAACTGAGCACAGCACTCGAGGTGCGGCCTCACCAGTGCTGAGTACAGGGGGATGAACACCTCCCTGGTCCTGCTGGCCACACTGTTTCTAATACAAGCCAGGATGCTGTTGGCCTTCTTGGCCACCTGGGCACACCGCTGGCTCATGTTCAGCTGGCTGTCGACTACAACCCAAGGTCCTTTTCCTCCACACAGCTTTCCAGCCACTCTGCCCCAAAATGAAATAACTGCAAAGTATAGTTGAAACAGAAAAGTCAACATCACAAAAGGCAACTATTTCATTAAACCAGAGAAAAAAACAGACTATTATTCAAGATTAAAATAGTCAAAAATGGATTTCAGTCTGCAAATGATCTGTGAACTCTAAATGTAATAATTTATTTTAAGTGATTTTTAGTTTATAATCCATCTAATAATGATGTTATTTAGAAAATGGACATGAGAATGTAATGCAATTGTTAATTAACCAATTTATTTAATGATCACTGCGATTTCTGCTTTTTTATTTATCTTCCTAAATGTTTTCTGTTTGGAGCTGTGCAAGCATGTTAATCCTTGTGGCATTTCATGGCTCAACAGTGGAAAAATAAGTGGATTAAATGTATTGTTCTAACTAAAAATAAAAATTGAGTTAAATGTTCTGATTCAATAGAAACTGCCATTTAAAAAAGAAAAGATTTATAAATATTTAGGTTATCTTAAAGCAAAAAAAAAAAAAAAAAGTAAATTTTTCATAATGTCAATAAAATTTGGATTTTGGAAATTTAGTTATTTTTTTTTCAGTTGAAATTGTTTGATTAAGGCAGTGTGAATTTGTTATAATTTCTAGTCACTGCAAATAAAAATTGCCAATGAATTTATTTTTGTCCAGCTCTATTTTTATATCAGTTAAAGACCTATTGTGTGGAATATTAAGAAAAAATTGAAACTGTGTTACCAGAAGGGTTTAGTATCCTCAGGTTCACTGCATAGCTAGTTTGAAAGTGAGAGGGAGGTAGGAAGCCTTAAATACAACTTTATGTGTGTGTGTATGTACGTGTGGCGGATTGATCACTGCAAACAATGAAATCAATGGAGTTAATATGATATGCGAATTTAGCTCAGTGCCTTTGGGGTTGCTGAGATAAATGCAGCAGTGTGGTGTATCCTGCCTAACACTGCACATTATTCTCCCACAGCATCAAAAAGTTGAGGAGCACCATGACAAGCTCAGAAACAAAGTGTGTGGGAGTGCTCAGAAGATGGAGAGAAACAGTGTGCAGAAGAGGAAAAAGAGTACAGAAGGGTAAAATTGTCACTGTGCCTTCTTTCAGTCAGAAGTGCTGCTTCTTTGAGTCACTGCTGCCACATGACTTTGTCACCTATTGCAGCAGGAGTTTCTAGGCATGGGAAAAGAAGACATATTCTTTCCTGTGAAGTGGGAATAGTATATTTTCTGCCAAAATACAAACAGTGATCAAATAAAACTATGGCAGAGAAAGGAAAAGATGTATGCCTTACCATTGGCCAACACTTTTAACAGATGCTTTAGTAACAAGCCAGAATATATGAAAGATTGTATAGAAAGATGAGTTTCTGAGACATTTTTGCACTAAAGTGGGATTCCAAAAGTTAAGTGAGAAAACTAAATTAGCGCTGATGAGCTGTTACATAAATTGGAATCTATTGACATTAACTCAATATATACTGAACATTCAGGACTACTCATTATGGGTGCTTTGTTTAAAGACTTTCTGTTTAAAGGCTATCTGTTTAGGAGATAAATTATATCTGAATTTAGAATGTAGATTTTTTTCTGATTGTTTTGTGAAGCGGATGAATTCATTGTAAACAAATAATTACTTTCAAAAACACCAAACTGAAAGTACCTCCCACTTTGTGGACAGGGTAGAGTTATTGCTGTGGTTGATGAAGAGCATCTTCTTCCTGCAAAGGTCAATATCCATAGCACTGAGGCATTTCTGGTCCTAGACAGACACATTAGATGGTGACCTCCATATCCTGATCCATATTCCCGAAATTGAATCCTTTGAGAATTCTTAGTGCTGCAGTTCTGAGTAACAGTCTGCTGTGGGTTAATTAAAGATTATCCCGTGACAGGACCTAACCCTCTCCCCCTACACTGCCCTCATGGAAGCTGGGTAGAGGAATGAGAAAAGAGGTGGTGTGATTGAGATAGAAGATAATAAGTTTACTTAGAATGGCAAAGAAAAGTAAGATAATACAATATGAAAGGGATTGAGAGCAATAAATCTGACAAATTGGAAAATACATATACAGAAGAAGGGATACATGTGCGTCTGCAATGGTGATCAGAGGCAAAAGGGAGGAGGAACTCCCCAAACCCGAAAACACATGTGGGAAGGGACTGGAGCATTCTGGGGGCTGTGGTTTCCCTTAGCAGCCCTCCCACCTGTGTCAGCTTATTACATGATGTCATGATATGGAATACTCATGGAAAACCATGTCACAGTCCTTGGAATGAGATTTAAACGCAACATAGGTAACAGTATCTGCACCGGCACACAGTGAGGCGCAATAAAGACCGTTCATAAAGTGCAATGGCACTGAGTGCCTATACTGTAAGCATGGACAGTGACTACGCTTTAATCAGGGTACACACGCTAGCTCTGGACTGGGTATCCCACTATCACTGTTAGTTGTTCTCCTTAGTTTCATCTGAAAGGAATGCAGCTCACATACTGAGACTTCACTATAGACCTAAGCATGGCAAATGAGGACAACCAGGAGATTAACTTCAAAACTGAAACCCTGATTTGAACAAAATGCTACATTAGATGTACAGTAAATATTTTATTTCTGGCTTCTGTTGTTTTTGGAAGAACGTAAGGACTCCTTTTGTAAAAAGAAAGTATGCTTGTTGGACGTGATCTCTAGGGTCACAGCAGAATATCCAGAGCTGCATGATAGCTCATACTGTTGCCTTACCTGCTAGAAAACACAACTTCTTTTCACAAACTACCACCTCTTTTTTTTTTGTCTAGGTTCAGTTTACATGTTCAAAGTCATATGGACTGATCAGGTGGAAATGTTCAGATGAGAATGAAAAAACATTTATTCCTTCTTCCTTTCCTCATAATTCTCTCCCTCAACTTCACCTTGAAAAGCCTTTTTTCTTCTTAGCAAAGTTTATTTTAATTCTACATCTAGCTAATCAATGCAATATGTTTTTATTGCTGAAATGAGAAATGATTCACCTTAGGATATTTTTCACTTCATTTTGAGTTTTGAGGATTAGACTTCAATTGATGAAACACCCCTTCTTAAACTGCACCAGCTGGTAGATGTTGGCTTCACTATCAAAGTCTGCTTTCACAGTATTCATGGTGCAATAGACTTCTGGGTGACATCAGTCTTATTTGCACTGTGCATTCGTATCACAATCATACAAAGTAGAAACATGCAAGTTAGAATAACATGAGACGAGATCCTACTTGATCTTTGTTAACTTGTTCATACTTCTTTGCGTAAACAAATAATTATTTCTCTTGCAATCAGATGGCAAACAAAAGTTGTCCTGGTTGAAGAAGAAAAACTTGAAGTAATTGGGATAAAAATTTAAACTATTTTTGAGTCAGTCCTGAACTGTATGGACAAGTCTTTGTTTAAAATCAGAGCAAAAATAAAAGCTTCATGAGGAACAACCCTGAAAGAACAAGAGGTTTGCTCCAGCTGGTCCCTGCTTTAGATATAGGGTTGTCATGTGATGTGCATAAATGTAACTGTTTAATTGTAGTTACTGAGCTCCTCCTTATCACCTGAAAATATATCTCACAGGCACTTGGCTTTTCATATGAGTCAGGTCACTTACTGTGCAGAGGAAAATCCCTTTAGGAGAGAAATGCTTATCCTTAATCCTGCAAAGACATAAAGACATAGCTCCAAACTAAATTAGGTATGTTGAGGTAAAATGAAATATTTTCAAGTTGTNTTTTTTTTTTTTTTTTTTAATATGAAGACAACACAATAAAATAATTAATTAATTATTAATTATAGCTGAGAGCAAAGACAGAACCCAAGCTCCTTCATACTTCAAATTCTACAGTATTTTGGCAAGGTCACAGCTGAAATTGAAAATCTTGTGTAAGGATGCAGGATTTGTTTGAATTTTCAAGGAAAGTACTGATTTGTTGAATATTGTGGACTGTTCTGCAACCTAGCAGGTTTTTATGGTATGCCATAAAATGAATACAGAGTAGTAGATAACTTTTCTGTTTTAGTACAGAAAATGTGTTGTCAATTGCAATGAACCTATAAAAATTGCTGAAAGTGTGGAAAAGTTTCTTTAAATCTGACTAGCTGAACAAAATTTTTTGGCCGTCATGGAGGCTTTTATGTGTGCTTTTTCAGTATAGGAGACCCAGAGAATAATTTAAGAACACATTGATCTTTTGATACATACGGCAGTTTCGTTACGTCAGGCCTGGTTTTCTAAAGGAATGAAGTAGGTTCACCACATAAAAAGCTGTCATTTCTGGTGTATCAGCTTACCAGCAAATGTTGCCTTTGTCAAGAAGGCTTCATCACACATTTTTCCATGTTAAATTTGCTGGTTACTATTTTTGTTTTATTGTTTGTTTGTTTTTCTCAGTATCTATTGGCCAGCCATACTTGTAAACAGATTGACAACTAGAAATGCCAGCTGTTCATTACCTCAGAGAAATTGGTCCGGTGATAATATTTAGTGATTTCAACACAATAAGTGAGATTTTTTTGGGGATTAGAGCAAAACTGACCTTGAATTGCTAGCAGAGAAAAATTTCAAATCTTGAAATCTTTCCGGCACTTCACATTGGGATGTTTGGTCTCAGACACAGTCTGCCAGAAAAACACTCACCTGGTCTGTCTTCTTGGTACAGGACTGATGAATTGCTGTGATGGCAAGAGGCATTTCCTAGCCACTCTCACATCAGGTTCACAGTATGTCCATTACACATTATATCCACAAATCCTTGTTACTTTTCACAGCAGACAGACTGAGGTGAACTTCATGAGTTTCCTTGATGGTGTGCAGATGGGAAATTAGTCAGACAGGGCATACATACTGAAGATATGGCACTGGCAGTCTGATGCTTTCAGAAAGGGATGAGTTTAATGCACACTTGCAGCTGGACTGTGTTACATGCATGGTGGTGTGCAATGTGCATATTAAGCTCAAGAGTGGTCATCTACGTTGTTGTATTTCCTATCAAGCTGAATAGTTTGGGCATCACTGGTCATTGTAAATGTTTTCTCCTTTGCTGTAATTTCACAGAATCATAGAGTCAATCACAGAATCATAGAAATACAGAATCATAGAATCATAGAATAGAATCATAGAATGGCTTGGTTTGGAAGGGACCTTAAAGATCACCTAGGGCATCTCTCTCAGAGGCACCTCTCTGGTCTTCCTTGGGTCATGCAGCAAATATTAGAAGTAGCGTTAGCTTCAGATGCTGTGAACCCATCAGGCATGGGGTACCTTTGTCCATCAATGTGTCCAAGTTCTTTGGAATATATACCTATGGACTTTGGCATGCATGCTAATACGCTGAGGAAGAGCAGATGTCCTGAGAAATGTATCACTTGTCTCAAGGAAGAGATAGCTGTCCATTTGGAGATCCGAAGACATGCATGCCATCTTTTCATATTCTATTCATCACGGTACTTGGTATAGATCTGTAATGGTCATTATGAAGAACTGTGAGACTGGAGTTCCCATTCCTCGTGGAAGCTTCCTGTCAAATGACTAATACAGGTTCTTGGACACTGGGAGGCTGAATATGGATTTTACTCTGAACAACCTGATCTAGCTGTAGTTGTCCATGTTTATTGCAGGGGAGTTGGACTAGATGGCCTTCAAAGACTCCCAATTCAAATGATTCTATGATTCTATGAGGCTCTGTTCTGAAAAGGTGCAGAGACTAAAATCCTTAAATCTATAGCCATTCCCTTTGACACAAGGGAGGATAGTTAGACTCTTATGCAGTGAAACACATTGGATAATAGGAAAAGCACGTTTGAAATTTATAAGCAATGAATCTCCTATTGATGGGACGAGGAGGATACTAACCTCTGGTCTACCGGATTGAGAACGACACAGTCCTACAGCCTTCTTTGGGAGAAAGAGTCTGGCCTCACAGTGAATTTGAAAAACATGAATAATGTAGCTAATGTTAGCTAAGTTATCGAGTCATGAACTGTAAACTGTGGGAGCTCTGTTCCCGTGGACAAGAGTCAGTATTAAGTTCCCTTTTCCTCAAAGGCTTTAGTGTCACCATCCTATCTGCTGCGTATTGCCAAATTTGGCTATGAATGCACAGGGAGCCCCAGTGTGTATTTCCTGAAGGATGAGAATTGTAAAGGTCAAGTGTAAAAATAATAAGCATGAAGTCCCTTAAAGATCTAACTTTTGGCCTGCTGGAGATTAATGCAAAGGCTGTTTGCATCAATAGGATTTGAAGGAAAGCTTAAGGGATGCCTCTTCAAACTTATGAGAGTGTGGTGAATTAAGCCAAACAGAATGGCCAAGGTGGATTTATAACAGGATCAGATTATCGGTACATGAAAAATACACAGAATTGGTTCTTTTTCTTTAAATGCCTGATTTGTGTTAGTGTTGAAGTATCTCTCTTTACTTAACTCTAGCTTTGCCCTTTGTAAACCATATTTATGAAAATATGAATACATTATCTAAGCCAAGATGAGTTGAACTTTATTTTATTGTCTGTCAGTTAAGACTGCAGAACTTGAGACTGGAAACATTAAATTCACTCATCTTTCATTGCATTTTGTTCAATTTTCCTGTCAAATGGAAAAAATTATTTTCCTTAGAGAATCAAAAATCTTTTTTTTTCCCCTTTGCTTTCATCTAAAAAAAAAAAAAAAAGGGACAAGATGCTGTTTTCTTTCAATGATTTTTGGGAAAACGCATTAATACCATTTAAGCTGTAATTTTAAGTAACAGCTGTCTTTCAATGCTACTGAAAAAGGTAATATTAAAACCACTCTGTGATGTTCAGTTGTCTTGAAATTTTGAATTGTGCATAGCACCTGTTTGTTTTACTCTTCATAGCTTGTATGCCTGCCATATTTAGTTGAAAATGAGCTGAATGTAAATTATATCAATCTCTCTTTTATTCTGATCTCTTTGCAAACAAAATTATACAGTGCTCACTATATCAATAGAAATACTTTCAGGGCAAATTTAATCATGATTTTAGCCTTATGTTCTGTCTTATAAACAGCTTTTCAAAACTCTGAAAATGCAACATATATGTATGTAAATGTCACATTTAGCAACAGATTGTGTGCATTGGTGAATCCAGGCACATATTTAACATTTATCTACTGGCTTCATTCCAAGAATTCACTTAAATTGCACATGTGCTTATGACTAGATAAGTGTTCCGTGGATTGGGGCCTGGAAAGGGAATGTTTTTTTTTCCCCCACAGTCCTATGCTTGCAATACTTGCTTAGTTTTTATAGGTCTGACAGTTGTCTCATGAAATGAAATTTATCTTATAATTGCTTTCTTTTCTCAAGGGAGTAGGACAGAGCAGTAAAAAGGAAAATGTTGTAGAGTATTAAGATGAAGCTAAATTATTTATCAAAAATACAGTTCAGCTGGTTAGGAGTCACTTTTTTCTCATTAAATAATAAAAAAAAAAAAAAATGAAAAGGAAAAATATTCTGGTCAGGTCCTCTCAAATTCCCTAGAAAAGATCCATTTAATGCAACATGAAGAATTCCAGAGTGACCTGGTCTGAATATTCTGCTGTATACTCCATCCTTCCATATACAACCATTAGAAAGTTTTGAGTTGCCAGAGGATTTCTGAAGACGTGATTGCTTGACATTCCTTATGCACATTTTAATTCTAAACTAGAAAATAAAACCCAAGAACAATTAGTAGAGTCACCTTTGTTTTCTTCCCTTCTACACCTTGCTTTCTGTATACATACAGTGCTATTTTCACCCTTTCTCTCCAAATGTATCAAAACATAAAGGGATATTTCAATCTCTCAAAGGGATGGGACAAAACGTAAAGGCTGGTAGCCAACCATGTGCCTTACTATATGAAAACCTATGTCATACGTTGCTGGTTTTACGGTCTTGTTTCCTTTTACTGCATCTACACTGTCTTTTCTGATGGCTAAGCTTTGAGACAAATATATCCATTTCCTGTGCCTTGTCAGAGAGCTACTAGGGTGAAAATGATAGAATCATAGAATGGCTTGCGTTGGAAGGGACCTTAAAGCCCTTAAAGCCCAACCAATTCCAACCCCCTGCCATGGCTGGGATCAGGCTGCCCAGGGCCCATCCAGCCTGGCCTTGAACACCTCCAGGGATGGGGCATCCACAGCTTCTCTGGGCAGCCTGTGCCAGTGTCCCACCATACTCTGAGTAAAGAATTTCCTCCTAACATCCAACCCAAATCTCCTGTCTTTTAGTTTTAAGCCATTCCCCCTTGTACTATCGTACTCTACCCATGTAAAAAGCTGGACTCCATCTTTTTTATAAGCTCTCTTTCAATACTGGAAGTTCACATAAATCCCAAATGCTATGTCAATGTCTGAGAACAATGTACAAAACTCAAGTAAAAGAAAATGTGACTATTGGCAAATTACAACTGTTCAACAAAATAAAAGCAAATAGTCATTGACTGGCATTTTGCACTAGTTTTTCTCAGCTGAAAAGGGACACTTTTTGATGGGCTTTCCTTCAGGGTACCCTTGGCTTGAAGGGGTGAAAATCAGCAGAAATTGTCTCTGTACAGGGAACTTTTCTCCCCCAGAGTGAAAATGGCTCAGGGAGCCTACTATTTTGTGTAATTTCACTTTTTGTGTTTGTATGTGAAAGGGAACTGCTTATATGTGGATGAAATCTATAATTCCTCCTCATTTCTGTGGCCACACTGGTAGTTTCCATAGCAACTTGCATAGAATTTGGAAGGAGGTGTACAGCCTGCCTTTGGGAAAATGTTGAAAGGTGATATGGTTAATCAGCATGAACGTGTCTGCAAAGATAGCTGTAATTTCAGCACATCTTTTAAAAAATTACGTACATATTTTCTGTCATAGTCATCTCTGTATCCTGAAACACAGTGCATGAAATAGTCCTTGCTTTCCTTGAGTTTTAATTCTCACCCTTTCCCTCTAATCTGCATTGCATGAAGACTTACCAATCCCTTTCACTGCAGCTCAGGCTCAGGGAGAAACCCTGCCAAGACCAGGTCCTGCGTGTCTTGTTGCCCTGTCCTCTCTTGTTCCTGAACAAGCTCAGAGAGCTTTTTGTCACCAACAAGCAGTTGCTGATCATGATGAAGTTGCAAATGACCTAGAGGACACAGTTTTCAGTATTTTCCAAAACATTAAAAATAGAAAAATTGAGAGCTTTGGAATGTTATTATTATTATTATTTTTTTTTCTCTTACAGAAAAGAATCTGAACAATGTAATGGACTAGTTGAAAATACTCTTCTAAGTGAAGAGAGTGATTGTGACTTTGCCTTTTTTGCAGAACTGATCATCCTGGTTGGGCAAAAAGAAAAGCTTGAGACAAATCTTTAAATCTAGTTATTTAAAAAGTGGTTGAGTGTAAATTGAAATGAAATTCAGTCCATGGCCTTCACAATGAAAAGTTTAATATGTTTTGGGTTAGAAAACAATGTCTCACACAATGAGCAATATTATTCCTGTCCTGTAGAGGATGCCATTGATATCCATGATGATCTCACTGAATAATATAATGTATTCTGTACCTTTGGTGATATAAGAAGCTGTACTCACAGATTAATTATTGTATCTCAGCCTGAAATCTCATCACCGGTGCTGACTGTTCTACAAGCTAAAGATTAATGTCAGATATGGTCTCCACAGTGCAATAAAAGGAATTGTAGGATATGTGTTACTTATGGATAAGCATATGATTTGAATGTCATATGCCAAAATCCTTCAAAAATAGTACTGTCCTCTTGAAATTGCCATGAAATTTAGGAACTGAGCAAGTGACATTCCTTATTAAATCTTCAGTATTTAATTCCCTTGTTTAACAAATTTGTTATCAGAAGCAGAGGCTGAATATACCTAAACGGAGAGAGTATTTTACACATATGCTATCTGAGAGTTTGCAAAGGACTCAGATAGAGTCTTGAAGTGAAAACTGTAAATGATAGCACAGCAGCTGAACAGAAGATTTTTTTTCTTTTAATCCTATTTTGAAATTAAAATTGAATTATGAAAATCTGCCCTAAATTCTAGAGGGTCAGGCTTTGAATGAAGGAAAAAAAAAAAAATGTGCTACTAAGGAAGCAAAACCTTATAAAAATCGTCTTTCAAATTAAATAGTCTTCTTTCTTTTTAGTTTTATTTTTTTCCTTGTGAGCTTTAAATAGTGCAATTTTTATTCACAGCAGAAAAGTCCCATCTCTGTCTGGACGTCTTCATGTGCACCTGAACAAGTCTGTTGATATGGAATAGATCTGTCATGGACAACACACCTTGAGGAACTGAAGGTGAATGTCCCTGTCAGAAAGTTTTAAGAGGTATAATTCATTCTTTTAACCTCCCACTTTGCTTTACAAGAGCTGTTTTGTTCCGTAAAGAAACTTGTTCACTTTAGCTGAAATGAGACACACAAATATTTTCCAGAGAGAATGCCTTTACATTTGTGAAATAAAGACAGCTAAAACCTCACTTGGACTGTCAATGTCGATGCTACTTTGCAAATGTTATCTTCATATTTTCATTCTATTGGCTTTCTATTTCTGTAAGAGACAGGAGAAAAATACTGTAACCGCCAGGAGAAAAATATTACATATTTATAAACTTTGCACCGGATGCAACAGGTTCTCACAAACATTGCTGCACAAAAAAACGGATATTCCTGGTAACAAATAGCTCAGCTCAGCTTTTTCCTTCTTTCCCACTGTCCAAAGAGGAAGGATTTGCACTCTGAAGTTATTGTTTGCCTGGAGTTCAATCTGATAAGCCTCTGATCAACTGTTTTTGTGCCTAATTTTATACAGGGCCAAGTCTCCATCTTTACTTAACAACTGGTCAAGACAACTTTCTGCCTTTCTGTTGCACCTGACAATGTGATAGGTTCTTAGTTACCGTGAAGCATCAGATAATCTAGCTTACACAAACTGACATTAATTTAAACATTACAGTGTTACTAAAACAAAGCAGTTCCATTGATATGAATATGGCTGAAATACTTACGTCTTCAGTGACCCAGTTTGAGGCTGATGTTACATTTTTTTTTTTTTCTTCTTAATTGCCAATGTTTGAAAGGGAAGAATGATTTTCCCAAATTTCCTACACTTTTCCTGGAGTTGTGAGCTCGTCCATCTTCTGCCTTTAATCCATGGTCAAACTTGGGTGCTGTATTGCTCCATGAGGAACTAGAATTTCAGACAAAATTCTGTGCAGAACTACAGGAAGCCTTCAGAATATCATTTCTGATTTTGCTTCTCTTGAGGGACATCTCTTTTCTTCATCAACCTGCGCAGTCTGTACCTGTTGTTCTAACGCAAGTTCTTGTGACTAGAAACTAGTGGGAGAGGTAAAAACCTGACCCATTGAAGCCAGTGGTGATACCAGTAAATTGCAGAATCGCTGACTTGTTTTCTAAACTTTATCCCTATGACACTTTAAGTATTATGTGTAGCAAGGAGGCAACACTTTTCTTTTCCCCCCCTATATTTTACTCACTACTATATCAAGAAGATGTGGAAAAACAGAAAAAAAAATGAGGCCATTAGTGAGAGAGGAATTGTTATGGTTCGAGAGGAGATTTTGGGAAATGGATGAAGTACTGAAGCTGACAGAGCTGACCCTCCCACGTTCGTGCCTATGTGTGACCAAAT
Organism: Alectura lathami; assembly: GCA_013399715.1. Taxonomy (NCBI): domain Eukaryota; kingdom Metazoa; phylum Chordata; class Aves; order Galliformes; family Megapodiidae; genus Alectura; species Alectura lathami. Next base: position 305,207 of record VXAV01005634.1, on the reverse strand, counting down.
AGGATGACAGCACCTTGTTGCCAGAACTTGGGTGAAACTTCTCAGTATGTCTTTGTGTGTGCTTTGAGGTGCAGATCCCGCTTTCTGACCTGAATGTCAAATAGAGTTGTGTTTCCATATCACCATCACTGACAATTACTGCCATTAGACTAAAAGCTCCCTTTTGTGACTTTGTTTCGTCCACTGTCTTTTGCTGCTTGACAAAGAACAGGCCAGTATTTGTTTTCAACAGTATTTTTCAACTTCTAGGTTAGAAACTCTTCCAAAACTGTGTTCTCATTATGAAAGCGGAATAAAACATATGTCTGAGGTCTATAAACCCAAGAGCATTTTCATGTGTAAGAGGGAGGAACGGAAGTGACAGCATACTTTAGAAAACCCCAAAATGACTTTCATATTTGCTCCAGCAACTTCTTGGCCACCCGCGTTGCCTCTGTCAAGCCCTGATGCGTGCTGCACTTCTCCTGTACCAGCCCCATGCTGGAGCAGAGCCTCCTCTCTGCTGCGCAGGGCACCGTGCTATCTCCTCCCCTGGCACTGCACAGCTGACAAAACTCACGTGTTTGTGCAGTTCTCTCCCACCCTCTGCTTTTCTGGGCTCTATCTCTCCATGCTGCTTGTTATGGCTTTGGCAGCACAGTGGCAGCTCAGCTATCCCTGATACTAGTAAAGAATGGAGTCCACTGTGGATTACAGACATTTACACAATACTGCACTGTGGTCTGGTTAATTTATTATCTTGGTAGTTTTTCTGTAATTAATGGGGTGAAACTATCTGAGATTGCACTTTACAAGATTTCACTTCCCATTGGTAATGAACATGAAAGATATGGAGCAGTACGCTGTATATGCATGCACATCTATTTCCTGTTCTTACAGTATTATTATTCTGTCTTTTTAAACTATTTTTTGTTAGAAGCCCAACAACAGAAATAACTATTATCTTTTAGATAATTAATCTTCATGGGAACTCATATTTTTATTTTTTTTAATGTATTTTTTTTTTTTTATCATGGAACAAATCTCTTCTTGTTGTTTAACCTCAGCAGGCAGCTAAGCTCCACCCAGCTGCACTCTCTCACTTTCCCCAAATGGGGGAGAGAATTAGAAAGGTAAAAGTGCAAGAACTCATGGGTAGAGATAAAGGCAGTTTACTAGGTAAAGCAAAATTTGCATGCAAAGCTAAGCAAACCAAGGAATTATTTCCCTACTTCCACTGACAGGCAGATGTTCAGCCACTCCCGGGAAAGCAGGGCCTGTCACTGTTTCTTGGAAGACTAACACCATCAGCCTGAATGACCACCTTCCTCCTTCTTTCTCCCATCTTTTATTGCTAAGCATGATATCCCACATGGTATGGAATATCCCTTTGGTCAGTCTGGGTTACCTGTCCTGGCTCTGTCCCCTCCCAGCTTCTTCAGCATCCCCAGCTCCTTGTTAGCAGGGCAGTGTGAGAAGCTGAAAAGTCCTTGGCTCTGTGTAAGCACAGCTAAAACATTCACGTGATTTCAATATTATTTCATCAAAAATCTAAAACTAGCACCATACAAGCCACTGTGAAGCAAATTAGCTCTATTCCAGCTAAAACAGAGGCTGAAGATAGCTTCCAGTAGCAACCGTAAGCAGGGATTTGAAGGCAGCCTGAGGATCACTTCTGGGTCTCCTTTCCAGGAGACACCAGAATAGATTTGGATTGTGGAAGAAGAGAAGACATAAAATAGAAGATAGTCAATGAGAGCTTATAGACTGTTTATGTGAAATTTAGTCACTAAAATGTAACAGATCAATGTAATAAATATAAAAATTTGTTTTTTGAAATACTGGCAAAACTCCCGCAGAAGCCAAGAACACTTCCATTTAAAACAATGGCATTATTTTGCAGGTCTCTTTTACATGTTTGTATAATCTCTTCTATTTCACAGTGTCTTATTATGGCGTTGTTAACTGGGCAGCTGGCCTCATCCATGGGTGGACATAATCCTGATATGATATATCTGGATGAAACAAAATATTTATAGAACCTGTGTCCTAGAAAGCATTAGGTACTATTAAAACATCAATAGTATTTACTTTGAACAGGGCATCATTTGTTTTTCCCTAATGAAAAAGTCTTTCGAGCGGCCAGCTGCCTGCATAAAGTGCTATCTCATGGAAACCTGAATGAGACAACTGTTTTTCCTGAAGGTGAACATCCTGACACAAATGGTGAGTAATCTACTTGAAACAACCATAATGAGATGCAGAATGTCTTTCTGACAGTGCAGAAACCTTTTTCTCCTACTTTGGGTGTTTGAACACTAGATGACCCCTCAGCTTTGACTTCAGGATAGTACAGTCAAAGACCTTTCCATCTCCAGCTTAGCTAAAATAAATTCCCAGAATCCTGTCAGATCACTGTGTTTTCAGTTAGGCTGAATTCCCTCCTGAGAAGCTAGTTGATGAGATGGCAGAAACAAGCTTAAGAATTGGACATATCCCAGTCAAAATAAGTTAAACATTCTATTTATTTATTTATTCCCACTTTCCATGATCAATAGCTCTCCTTTGAAGTACACTTCACTGGAGTTCTAGTTTTACAAGGTATGCTGCAGTACATTTACTGGTGAACAGAACTCCATTCCTACTTCATGCAATTTTGACTGGAAATCCCTTGTAATGAGGGTAATAAAAATCACTTGTTAGATTGCATTCTGAGGAAAAAAAAAAAAAATCTTTGTGTTCTATATCCTGTTCAACATACTTTAAAGGTGTCTGAGCTGTGCAGGAGGAGAAAATCAATATACAGTCTGACTACAATTTCCCTGGGAAATAGAAAAGTATATAAGATTAGTTTTCACATGGCAAAGTTTATTTTTGATTTAGAGTTCAGGTGCTTTTTGTAGCAAAGCAATTAAGGTGTTCCTAGTAGTACCACAGTAGTACATCCTGAAAGAGGTTTTGAGCTGATATTGCTTTAGAGGCAAAAGCAATAAACACATATATATGTATGTATATATATACCATACTTGCACTCCTCTGTGGTAATTCTTTATATTTTATCCAGTTTATTTTGACATCATCTGTCTGAGTAGGTTGTTATATATATTTACTCTTGCTGTAAAAACCATGCAATAGTATTGTAAGACAAGTCCTGTTCTTGCAGAGAAGTACCCAGCAGAAGCTGACAAATAACAGTGCTGCAGGGAGTTTACCAAAGTAACTGTTTTCCAGAGCATATGTTACCATTGGTTATGACCTGACTTCTGAAAAGATCCGAAAAGATCTGGCTTCTGTCACTACGTTCATGAGACACCAGGGAAGTGGAACAACCACTCACTGTGTTTGTTCTTGCATAGCTTTTCCCTTGGAGGAATTCATCTGTCCCTGCAGTGCTTTGTGTACCGCTTATGTTTCACTTCAACCTTGTTGCTCAGACCTGCTGCCACACAGTGTTTCTGTTCATGACAATGTATTGGTAAACAATCAAATCAGTAAGGTGTAAGATAATTATGTGGTTCCATTTTCTTTGTTAATGCGTAGACTAATAGTAAGAAAAAATCTTGATTTTAAAAATTCCTTGTCAGAGGCAGTTGGAAATACTCTGTCAAAATGATTTTGTAGTAAGTGCAGATTTATTTACACTGGGTTTCTTCACTCAGACATGCCAGCTGCAGTGAGAGCAAGGGAGATTTTGGGACCACATAACTGTCTGGTTAGATCAGGAAAGATCCATTGTCAGCCCAGGAAATCATTAGTTTTGTGGTAGATAAACATGGTCCTTAGTGGAGATGATTTTTCTAAGCCCATCCCTCCTGCAACCGGTCTGTGCTGACTGAGCTGCTACAGAGTTCGTCTTAGATGGCCTTTGAACAGGTAACACAGTGGGATTGGAAAGCAGGACCCCAACTGCATGTCTGTTTCCTTGCTCTTGGTGTTTTTAAACAAAGCACCATTCATGTGAAGGTATATGTAGGTATGAAAAGTTAAAACCAAGTACCCTTTTTTTTTGTTTCTCTCCTTCATTTTTCACTCTTCATCATTCTTGCTAATGAAATTATGGCTTGTTGCTCCCCACTCCTCTGAAGAGTCGATTTTTTTTTTCTCCTGATACCTAGCTTAGTGCTAGAAAGAGCAATTATCCTTAGTCTGGCTGCAGTGAAGTGCCTTCTTGCAGAGAAACATTGACAAGAGTTGCGCTTGTGATTTCAAGTTCCTGTTTTTTTTTTTTTTTTTTTTTTCCAAACGACAGGGATTTTCTGGAGAAGAGGAGGCTGAGAGATAACCTCATTGCTCTCTGCAGCTCCCTGAGGAGGGGAAGCAGAGGGAGGTGTTGGGCTCTGCTCCTGGGAACCAACTGCGAGAGGTGGGAATGGAATGGCACAAAGCCGCACAAAGGGAGGGTCAGACTGGGCATTAGAAGTTTCTTTACCATGAGGGTGGTCGAACACTGGAACAGGCTTCCTGGAGAGGTGGTTGATGCCCCCTGCCTGTCAGTGTTCAAGAGACATTTGGACAATGCCCTCTGTAATATGTTTAACTTCTGGGTAGCCTTGAAGTGGTCAGGCAGTTCGGCTTCATGATCATTGTAGGCCCCTTCCAACTAAACTATTCTATTCTAAAAGATGGAATATGATGAACAGGGCTGATTTGATTTTATAAGGCAGAGGTGTTCTAGGGTGTCTTCAGAATATTACATTTTAAAATACGTTTTTATTATGTAAGAACTTTTGTGGTTTCTTCTCTAGTCCTTTCTCAACTGAAAGGTTTTCTGAGCTCTTTAGATCCATACTGATGACCTGAGTGATTTTCTGTATCACAGAATATGTATATTTTTTACTTAAATGATTCTATGTGCTTATTCAGGATCCTCTTTGCTTTAAATCCCCTTTACCACTAATAGAAACAGTGTAAAATACGTTCAGGTCCTCAGAGTGTGGCAATGGGAAGACGTGTGCTGGGAGCAGAAAGGAGCAGTGGCCGTGTAACAGTCCTAGTGCAGCTTTACAGTGCTTCTGGCGCTCATGTATCCTGGCTAACTCACCCCAGATGGAGCTCAGGCTGTTCTCTCCTGACCACCTCCCCTCCCAACCACCCTCTCTGGGCCCTCACACAGGTTCCCCAGCCAGAACCCTGCTGTTTCAAGGAAACCAGTCTGGATAACTTCTCCAACACTTTTAGCCCTGACTTCCATCAGTGTGGTTCTGCCTACAGACTGCAAGACCTACAGCCAGGCCAATGGCCCCACATCGCCTTGTTGAGGAACTTCTCAAACCTCTGCCCTTCTGGTCCTGCAGCTCATGTGCTGGTGCTTCACCACTGTCAAGTTGCTGGAATTAAGTTCACACTGCGAGAATACATATTCCTAGTGCACTCAGCAGGCAGCAATAAAAGAGCTGGCAGAGCACACAGGCATAGCAAGACATTTGATATTCAGCTGCAACTTCTGCAAGACGGAGGTGTCTGCTGTGGTTTTGGCATATGTAGTTTGACAATCATAGCTCAGAGGTTTGCTGAACTACAGGCTGCATTTCGGACCGTCCTGTTCAGGAGCCATCAATGATGGTCTTATCTTCCCCTTACCTGTCACAGTCTTTAAATCTGGTTTTATTTCCAGCCTATACTACTTTTTGTGGCAATGAGTTTCACAACATGACCATGTTCTGTGCAGGACTAACACACTAGCATGTAGGTATCACACTCCTCCATGCAAATAGAGTGCATCAATAGTGTACCAATATCACCAGAGATGTTATCACCATCACTGCTTTTGCCCCCACAAGTCAGTAAGTATAAGACCATTCTGATGTTCAAATATTTGGCTGTTTTAGGAGTAGTTTACTGAGTAATAAAGAAAGTATTATTTGAAGGCAAATATATATAGTTTTATGTGCAAATATCACAATGTTCTCAAATAAAGAGATTCTTTGACAAAATTTTGCAATTGCTTAATTTTTTTTTTTAGGTGTAAAGTAGCAATTCTTTAAGGACAAAGAAGGTGAAAATTGGTAACACAAATTTTTGCTCCTAGTAAAATACATAGAAATACTACTCATTTTATTAGCCAGATATCTTTTCCAGCACTAAATCAATCATGCAGTTGTAAAAGGTAACATACATTTGCAAGTATATTGTTTGGTGATTTTGTCGTTCTGTGTTAAGTAGGCTTATAACCCTTGCCCAAGAAATACATCAAATCCCTTGAACTGTATGCAGCATGCCCAGCATGGAAGCATCTTAGATTCCTTCTTCTCCCCATTCCTGTTAACTTTAGTGAACTTTGAGTCAGATTCACTTTTAATAGTTTGTTGCAAGACTGTTTCCATGCACACATTCTAACATTGAAGAATGCAGAATTTCTTCACATATGCCACATCTTTTCCTATCCTTGAAGAATTAGTATTTATGTTGCCTGGCTTTTATTTTCTTCATGGAATCCTGGAATGTATTTCTTAGTTTGTAAATGACAGTTATTAAAACTTTTGCAGCATAAATGATAAGTTTCCCTTAAAGAATAAGTGGGAGGCATTGCTGCGCAGATTGTTGGAGTCTGCTAAAAGTAGACAAGAGAGGACCAAAAGAATAACTGGCATTACAACAAAGAACATGTTGCTTTCCTTGATCCTACTTTAATGATAACATAAACTTGATTGAGGCAGTTCAGAAAAAAAAGACAAGGTAGGAAGGAATGCACAGTGAAGTCTTGACTGTCTGCAGAGGACACGATACAGACCGGACAAAGCAGAAATTAATTCTGCAGAGCATCCGGGATCTTGTAAAGACAGTCTTACGGGGTATGGTTGATGGGGTAGAGATAAAGAAACTTGGAAAAGAAGGTCCTGACCTAACAATCTCAGACAACACCATCAGGATCTGAGAAACTGTTTAATATCTTCATCAATAACATCGACAGTGGGATTGAGTGCACACTCAGCAAGTCTGCAGATGACACTGAGTGGTGAGGCCGACATATCTGAGGGACACGATGCCATCCAGAGAGACCTAGACAGGCTGGAGCAGTGGGCCCAGGCTAAGCTCATGAGCTTCAACAAAGCGAAATGCAAGGTCTTGCACCTGGACTGTGGAAACCCCCGCTATCAGTACAGGAAAAAATTGAGCAGACCCCTGCTGAAAAGGGTGTAGGGGAACTGGTGGGTGACAAGCTGGACATGAGCCAGCAGTGTGCCCTCACAGCCCACAAAGCCAACCGCATCCTGGGCTGCATCCAAAGAAACATGGCCAGCAGGGCAAGGGAGGTGATCCTGCCCCTCTGCCCTGCGCTGGTGAGACCCCACCTGGAGTGCTGCATCCAGATGGGGAGTCCTCGGCACAGGAGGGACATGGACCTGTTGGAGGGCGTCCAGAGGAGGGCCACAAAAATGATCCAAGGGATGGAACACCTCCCCTGTGAGGACAGACTGAGAGAGTTGGGGCTGTTCAGCCTGGAGAAGAGAAGGCTCCTGGGTGACGTGATAGCGGCCTTTCAATATCTGAAGGGGGGCTACAAGAAAGAAGGGGACAGACTCTTTAGCAGGGTCTGTTGTGACAGGACATGGGGAAATGGTTTTAAACTGAGAGAGGGAAGCTGAAGACTTGATAAAAGGAAAAAGATTTTTACTATAAGGGTGGTGAAGCATTGGCACAAGTTGCCCAGAGAGGTGGTGGATGCCCCATTCCAGGAGACCTTCAAGGTCAGGCTGGACAGGGCTCTGAGCAACCTGATCCAGCTGTATATGTCCCTGTTCCCTGCAGGGGAGTTGGACTAGATGGCCTTTAAAGGCCCTTTCCATCTCAAATGATTCTATGATTGTGTGAAACAACACCAGAATCTGGTATCCACCCCAGCAGTATATGAAACCTGAACAGGTTTACCTGAACTACAGCAGTTTGTAGAAGATGTAGTCTTAACATAGCTTCTAAGTGCTGATAATAAAGTCACATGACTCTATCCGAAGACTAACAGCATTATTTTTCACTCTATTTGTCTCTCAAACATAACGGTTAGCAAGAACCTCTGCTATACAGATTCCCTTGCCCACCACTGCTTTCCTTTAAGAACTGGTTGGTGAATGGATTGAACACATTGCCTCCATTGGCTGCTCTAACGGGTGAGAAAGATGGGTTATCTGGTTACCTGTTCTAGCTCATTAGAGAACTTCCTCCATTCTTTTCTTCTGTAATCTTTCTTCTAAACTTTCAGACTGTCATTTGGAAAGAAATCTGGCTTCATTCACAGCTTTGAGAGATGATCAAACTTTGTGGCTCCTGTGTTTACTTTTCTTTTACTACGATTCTTATTATTTATGACTTCTCCCTTTATTCACTTGTTACTTTTGTCTTAAAAAGACGAGACTATATTGAATTTTATTCATGGTCAAACTCTCTTGTGGTCAGTGTTTTGCAGAATGGCCAGCCCAGTAGAACTCTTCTGGGGCCACTGTGTTCCTTCATCTGCCTTTCTACATTTAATTCTGATTGATAGAGCTGTAAAACACACATGGTATAATAGTGTCCCTAGAAACAGCTGTACGTCACTGTATCAGGCAACATAATGTAAGTACTGTTGGAGATAGACTACCTGGGAAAATGGACTGTTAGTTTGAGATTTTTTCTCTTGAATACTTTTAGCTGCAGTAGTGTGACTCAATGGTAGCAGTTCTTCAAAACTTGATAAAACTTAACTGTGTAGTATAGCCAGTGGGTAGCACTTAATTCCTTGTTTAGTTGCAGAGGAAAGAAATTGGCCACCTCAACTTCAACAAGCCTTGAATGGGAATCCGGTAATCCAGTAATCAATACAGCAAAAAAATATTAATTAATGTTCAGAAGATGATCACTAGCAATGGTAGGGACCATTAAGTTTCTTCTGAGCTTTTTGAGAACTGAAGTTTCTGAGAAGACTTCTAACATTTTAGTACTCACTGTACTTCATATTACCTTTTTGAATGAACAAATACATCAGATGAGTATGAAAGATGTAGAAGAAACATTACTTCACTCTTTTGAATCTTTTCTTTTTAATTCTCCTGCACTACTTAGAAGATGGGTTTTATTTCCTTTTTTTCTTTTTTTTTTCCTTCAAAATGGTCAAGGTATCCTCAAAAGATGATAGCGAGCTACCATCTCCCTTCATGTGAAATATTCAGATTTAGTTGTCCAAAGTTCCCATAACATGTTGCACCATCAGAAATAAAAAATGATCTCTCGCTCTAGCTCTTGATGATACTTGGCTTTATCTTATCACAGAGAACAAATTTCAAACTGTAGGGCTCATCAAATTTGAAGACAATAGCTTATATAGGTACCTCATATAAAGCACATTAAAGTTTTGTATAGTATACTGCTGCTGTGTCACTATGCCAACCAGAAATTAGCCTTGCTATTTCTTTAGCTGAAGATCCCTTTTGCAGCACAGATTCAGAGACTGAGGCATAAAAGCCCACGTGCAATTTTTCAGGTTCAATTTAAACATCAATTTAATGCAGAAGTGAAATGTAGACCTTGGAAAATGCATGCTTCTTTTGAGAGGAGCAGAAACCTAAGTGTTGATTATAGAATCTGAGGGGACTGTAAGAACATTTTAGCCCGCAGTAAATTGTAAACACAGATTATGTTCTTGGCTATTCATATAGTAAAGCTATAACTACAGTATACAAACTCATTGTACCACATACAGCTCCCCAGAATTCTGCCAGGTATATAAATGATTACACTCCTTGCTCCTTAACAGAACATACAGATTTTTTCTTAATATGCATACTAAAAAAAAAAAAAAAGGGACATATTTCCTTTTAGCAAAATCACCATTTTTCTCTAAGGACTTAGTAATTTAGGTTGAAATACTTTTTCCTTACTTGTCTGCCTAGTGTGTGAAGTGAGAACTTGAATTTGGGAGCAGAAAGGAGTTTAAATCTAGATTTAAGGTAAATCAGTTTTGCTATTTCAGTAGGCTTTGTTCAGCCATTCAAATGACATCCAAAAAACACTAACCTCCAGAAATTTACAGAAATCAGTCATGAACCCATGCAGTGGAACATCACGTCACAGTGTTGTACTTCAAAGTAAGATGGAGAAGAGAAGGCTCCAGGGGGCCTCACTGAGGCCTTCTGGTACTTGAAGGGAGCTTATAAACAGGAGGAGATGCGCCTTTTTGCACAGGTAGATAGTGTTAGGACAAGGGGGAATGGTTTTAAACTAAGAGAGGGGAGATTTAGGTTATATATTAGGAGGGCATTTTTCACTCAGAGGGTGGTGAGGCACTGAAACAGGTTGCCCCAGAGAAGGTGTGGGTACCCCATCCTTGGATATGTCCAAGGCCAGGCTGGATGGCCTCCGCAGCCTGATCCAGTGGGTGGCAACCCTGTCTGCGGCAGGGGGTTTGGAACTAGATGATCTTTAAGGTCCTTTTCAACCCTGGCCATTCCATTATTCTATGATCTATGTGCTCTGTGGCTGTTCTGCTCTGGTTCAATAAGCTGCTTTTACAACATTTGTGTCCCTGACTTGCCTGAACTAAAATGTATTCAAGAGTAAAATTGTATTTACTAGCCAAATCTGCTGAACATAGCCTCAGCCTCATTGCAGCTTTTGTCGCTTTCCTGCAGCCACATGGAACAGCCAGGGCATTTCCCTGAATATGGGGAGCTGAATTCAATCTGCCTGATGGCACATGTACTGATGAGGGAAATAATGCTGTTTTCCTCCTTCAGCTTGCTCTTGTACATTAATTCTACTTTATATACAACAAAAATCCCAGTATTTTGTTGTATATAAAGACAGGGTAATTTGTATGATTTTTGGCATATTCTATATCTCTTTGAATCAATTTTACAGTTTAAAAATCTGGTTTGGAATAGTAACTGATTTTCTGTGAGGAATCAGTGCCATCTAGGGGCTGAGAGCTGGAAGGAGAATCGGTGCACAAAATGCTAATGACAGCCTGGGGATGGTAGGAGCCAGGGACAGGAAAAACGGAAATAGTGGGGAAATAAAGCTGATGAAATTACTGGGAAGCACAGTATGGAGACAAATAAATCCTTGCCCAGAGACAGTGTTGCTGATCTCCTGGAATGGGGAGTGGTGGGGGGGTGTGAAAAGGTGGGCTCTGTCTGCTAACAGTGCCTTTGCTTTGTAAAACAAGCTTCATAGGAAGTTGAAAACCAATCCACCCATGGGGCAGGCTTACTGGGAATGAGAATATGGAGAAGGAGATGGCTGCTCAGTTGCATCTAGACATTACACCTCTTGATATTCAAAGTGCTGTACGTGTAATGAGCATGTGTATAAAGAAACACAAAAACATTGAGAAGCTTTGGGATCACAGTTAGAAAATTATGACCTAAACTCTATGCTTTGACTCATATTTTTAATTAATTAATTAATTAATTAATTAATTTTAAGACATTTTGATATCCTGCTTCTATTATACTTGTGACAAAAAAAATTGAGGGAAAGAGAGTTTACGTAGAAAATGCATGTTCTTACGTCAGGAATGACAGCAGGAACTTGAGTTCCCACTCAGTACATTTCTAAATAACTTGAACTCCCTCTGGTGGTGTAGATGTTTCATAAGGAGATACAGGTTCTGTAAGTACTCAACACATTCTTAGAATGAGTTGATAGTTTGTGGATATGGAAGGGACAGGAGAAAAGGAAAATCTATAAGTATGAAGAGGGTGGTTTTTTTTTTTTTTTTTTCCATTTTGTACTGAAAGAGAAAGAAGTTGCTAGTTTTCTCTCACTCAAAAGAAAGGCCAAATAACTGTCTGTGGTTGTAATCATGCTTTACGTTACAGAAATAGCAGAATTATACAGCTTTCTCCATTGGCCACCATGAAACTACTTCAAAAGAGGATGGGGAGACTGAGAGGACTGGGAACTGCTCTGACTGCAATGAGCTGTTCTTCCTACAGTTACTGTTAATACAGACAGAGCCCAAGATCTTCCTTTCCTGGGTCAAATACAGGGACTGCTGTAGCCTGATATTGTGTGATTCTCCTCTGACACCGTGTATTCCTGATTCATCTGCAATATCAGCTATGGGTTACACAAAAATCTTGTACTGTGAGGAAAATGGAATTATTTTTTATTTTACTTATTTTCATAAATATAATACATCTTTACAGCAACTATACTCAATCAAGATGTGACACTATTGACTTTCACTATAGCTGAGCTGAACAGGAGCATAAATTCCTCCCTGGAAATAAAGTACAAAGGTTTATGGGGAGCAAATTTTGCCAGGCTATTATCCTCCACCGATGCTGTGGGAGTCAAAGTTTGGCTTCAGTAGGGCACCAATTTGCCCTTGCTGACCAACAGAGCTGTAAATCTAACCTCTCTCTCTCTTGATAAATGCTAATCTTGGTCACATTTGGACTCCCCAAGAATGTTTGATTTCCCATACAAAAAGGGTCCACAATAGAAGAAAAAATGCATATCACTTGTTTTTATGGTGAAGTCCTACAAATCAGAGGAGACCTTACTTACCCTTCAGCCTCAACAGTCTGACCGCGCCTGGAGCAGGGTGAAGGACAGGGTCGAGTCCCACTTCCCACAGACATGCCATGTACACTGGAGGCAGCCCAGCCAAGTGTAGGGTCTTCCTGCCCAGTGCACAATTTTGAGCTGAGCACCAATGTCAGAGCTGGGTTGTCGCGAAGTCTCGGCCATCTCTGTGATTAGCTGTCATGATGTAAGAAACTAATTTTTTAAATGTTATGTCTCAAGAGATTGCTCAAAACTGAGTGAAGATATGGGACACTATGCCAGGCAGACATTGTTTGGGACACACATCCTGTTATTGCCAAGAAGAGAGGAAACTATGGGCCAGCAAACTAGTGGAAGTTGCATCACCAAGCATGTGGCTGGACCAGTTAAAAAACTCAGCAACAATTTGTCTGGGTGTGTTTCAATCTGCCACCGTCGACCTGCCACCGTTGACCTGCCACCAGCAACCTCCTGGACTCTTGGACTCCTGGAACATCGATGAATCCCTGGAACACCTATCAGACCTCCTGGGTGGTCTTGCAACCCTATCTCGAATTGTTGCTTAATTTCTGCCTTTCCATTTCACTCTGTCCTATCGCTATTCTCTCTCTCAATTCTTTGATAATAAATCTAAGGTTAGTTGCATGGCATTTGACCTCGTTTGTGTCTTAATTTCATCTCTTGGGATCGAAAAAAAACCTTCCCCGATTCTAGATTGGGGCACATGGTAAAACTCTGGGCATTTGGGGGAACACTGAATTCTCATATAGACATCTTGCTACGAAGAACAGGTAAGAATGGGAAGGAATTTATGGAAGAATTGTGTTTATCACAGGTAATGTTGTGTTTGCATTTGTATGTTTCTGATGAAAAAAGACAAGCAATACAAACAATGGGAAATAAGAGGAATTTGGTAATGTATGGCACTTCCCAGATTTTCTGCTGTGAGCAACAAGAATGGAGTATGGGGAAGATAAAGAGATAAGATACTGAGTATGAGGAAAGGCATACTGTGAAATTCTTTTCTGTATCTTTCTTTAAATAAATTCCTTTAAATTGATCTAGTGCAAAAATTTTGGTTTTGTTTGTTATTTTGTTTTGTTTTGTTTTTAAATCTTGAAACAGGTTATATTGATCAGGAACAGTTACAATTTTGATATTCAAAACTAGATAAAAATGAAATGCAAATCAGACTGTCCTTATGATTTGCTTTTAGCATCAATCAAACATCTCCTCTGAGATGTTTGAGATGCATCTCTATGCAGCAGATGTATAGATGCAGACCAGGTTTTGCAGAAACATGCTAAAAAAACAGAAGTGTCAGTAACATTTCCAGAGTAAATAGAAGTCCCAGCTGGTGATGAGATGAATGCAACTGTGTAGCAGCTTGATCAAAATTTTATGTGATGGATATCAGGGGCAACACTCAAATCTGTGCCATTGTTTTACAGACTCTGTTACCTGACCCATGCAGAATAACATGCCAGAAAGTGCATCAGGCAGAGGAACATGCTGAGACACACAGACCCTCTTGCAGAGCAAATGATTGACCAAAGAGAAGCATCATTACGATTTACAAGCCTGGCTGAAACAGCAGGCAGCTGGTGGGTAAAGCTAACTACCTTCTCTTTCAGGCAGCAAAAAGAAGCAAGCAGTTCCTACAGCACATTTTTTTTTTTTTATGTGGCACAGGAGTACTAGCTTTTTAAACTTGGTCTTTCAAAGGACAGGTTCTGTGTCTGATGGAAGTCAATCACATACTCCCTACGAACTTCAGTAAAGTAGAATTGGGCACCATTGTCCCCCAGAGCAATCATTTCATTTCCATTACAGCTGGAATGGGTGTTGAAAATAGCATTGCCTGCCTCACAGGTCATTAGTGACTTGTAAGAAGAAATGATTTAAACATCAACATAGTTATATGGCATTACAATGTATTGAGTTTGTAAAATCATTACAATCTGCAAATAAAGTTATTATTTGGGGTCTTTTTAGAAGGATGTGATAAAGGAATCTTTCCACATGGCTATGGCAAAATATTAGGTCACAGCAGTGGGAAGGAAGCTGCTACAAGGACTCTCAGGAGGCATCTGCAAATCTGAGCATGAGCCACATGAATCCTTACACACCTCCTGAAATCCACTCTCCCTTCCTGTGGAAGTGGGAATGCCGTTCTCTGACTGTGTTTCTCTACCTGTTTGTACTCAGTAGAGGGGGAAATATGAAACCAAATATGTTACTCTACTACAGAAATGAACAAGGAGGACCACTAAGATGAGAAATGCTAAAAGATTGCAAGTATTTTTACAGTATTCCACTTTTTATTTTTATTTTTATTTTTTATGTTTTCCTTGGAAGACTAATAGAGAATGAAGAGTAAAAAGCCTCCTCATGCAATGTGAATACTAGTGAAACTTCCATTGGTCCTCTCTCCCCTCCTACTTACTGTTAAAAATAAACTAAGAGCTGCTCATGGTATTTATCATTTGTAGGGAAGAAGTCAAGGAGGTTGCCCATAAACATATGATGAATAATAAAGTAAACAACAATTGTGGTGCAAACAAGCTAAAAATTTTACAAACTACAGCTATGAATTACACTGTCAGCTATTTTCCATGGCAAGTGGTTCTAAGCCCACACTGGGTATTTTATTCACCAGTGAAGGCTTGCTATTTCTTTAAGCTAAGCTTAGGTTGTTCTTGCCTGTTCTCAGGATATTGGCTACTTTCTCTCAGTCTCAGTCTCCTGTGAAACAAAATAAGCTCAATACTGTGGTTTATTCCCTACCCAATGCCTTGTCGTAATGCTTATCCTTTGGAGTTGTGCTTTCTTCAATATTGTTAACATTTGTGAGAATTTTGGTAAGCAGGCAAGCGGGATATGGAGGAGGCTATGGAATCATTAAGCAAGAAACTCAACAACACCTTTATTTGGCTTTACACATCTCCAGTGGCAGAGACAGTCACGTGGCTTAAGCTCACAAAGAAATACCTTTTAAAATGGAGAAGAGATCTGCTGCAGCTCTGTAAGCTACAACTTTAGGACAGAAAGGACATCGGGAGAAGGAAGAAAAAACATTCGGGAAAGAGATGGAGAGCAATGCTGAGGAAATGGGGGCAGGAAAGCTGAAAATGACCCATGTGTCCCCAGGCAGTGAGACAGTCTGTAAGTGCTGAGGACCGTCACGGGGAGACTGGAGCAAAAACAGTCACTGGGCTTGAGTCATCCAGTAAGGGCAGATGATGGTGAGAGATACAAGAGGGAAAATATTGTTGGCTCTGTCAGGTGGTTCTGCAGTCTATCAGTTTGCGAAAGCTCCTCCGGAAACCGTCATCCAAAAAGGCGTACAGGAAAGGGTTGAAGCAGCTGTTGGCATAACTCAAGCTAGTGATGAAATAGGAAATCCCAACAATCAAAGGAGTTTGTGGGATGTCTGTGGTGAGGGCCACCACTGTGCTGAGGTGATACGGTGTCCAGCAAAATAGGCATAGAGCCAGGATGACAACCACCATCAGTGTCACTTTTTTTTTGACTTTATCCAGAGCTTTTGCATTGCTGTGGAGATGCACACGTCTCAGTCTGCACAATATGATGGTGTAGAGGATGCAGATAGTGGACACTGGGATAGCAAAGCCTAAGATAAGGGTGTAGATCCGACTGCCTTTCCACCACATGCTCTCAGGATGGGGGAACACAAAGACACACTGGGAGCGCCCCTGCTCGTTGTGTATCTTAGCAAAGACAGCGAAGGGCAGGATGATGACTGTGACAAAGGACCAGACACAAAGGCTCACAATCTTGGCAGCTCGGTAGGTGCGGTAAGACATCTTCCTGGATTTGGTGGTGGCCACCACAACAAGGTAGCGGTCAATGCTCATGACGGTGAGGAAGTAGATGCTGGAGAAGATGTTGTACTGGTCTATGGAGATGATGAGCTTGCACATGAGCTCTCCAAAGGGCCACTGCAGAAGCAAATAGTCAGCAATGTTGATGGGCAGCACCAAGGTAAACAGCTCATCAGCAATGGCTAAGTTGAGGATAAAGATATTTGTGACGGTCTTCATCTTTGGGGCTTTGAGGATTACATATATGACAGCTGTGTTGCCTGTCAGCCCCACAGCACAGATGATGGAGTAGATAACAGGCACTGTGATGTAGAAGCTGGGGCTCGGTGCAGGAGTGAAACTATTTAGCCCCCCGTCCCCTCTTCTTGTGCAGTCTGTGAGCCCAGTCACACAAGAGGAGCTGGGCTCAAGGAGGGAGGAATTTTCTGTGGCCATAGCAGAAAGGCCAGACCTGCTGGTGGTGAAGAGGACTTGAAAGTGAGGGGAAAGGCAAGGAACCTGGTTATTCTCAAGCTTGCCACCTCCAAAGCATGCAACTGCCGCTGTCTTCTCTTCTGCTTCCATGTACCTCCCACCTGCAGGGCCCTGCTGGGAGCAAGAGGACATCACGGAGGGCTCAGCTGCTGACAGAAGGTCCCACCATCCCCTCGCAGCAGTGACAGTCCCCACTGGCTGCCCTTACCCTCTGCCCATGCTGATGGGTGCTGGTGATGAGACAGCGCTGAGCTTCACACTCACAGAATCACAGAATCACAGAATGTTAGAGATTGGAAGGGACCTCGAAAGATCATCTAGTGCAATCCCCCTGCTGAAGCAGGAACACCTAGATCAGATTGCACAGGAACGCATCCAGGCGAATTTTGAATGTCTCCAGAGAAGGAGACTCCACAACCTCTCTGGGCAGCCTGTTCCAGTGCTCTGTCACCCTCACTGTGAAGAAATTTCTCCTCATATTTAAGCGGAACCTCCTATGTTCCAGCTTGCACCCATTGCCCCTTGTCCTGTCACTGGATGTCTGTGAAGAACCTGGCTCCATCCTCCTGACACCCACCCTTTACATATTTATCAACATTAAT
>VXAV01005634.1:234670-252161 GCA_013399715.1 Alectura lathami | reverse complement strand
GTTTTGGAAAGTCTGTTTCCAGCCCACAAACACAGAATACCCCAAATACGAAAGACAAGAGTAAGAATAATTTGCTGTATCTCATGGACTGAATATAGGTTCGGATTCCACAGAAATACACTCAAATTGGCTAAAATATTGCATGCAAGAATTACAGAAATCAATAAGCAACTTGGAGACAGGATTATTTGGAATTATTTTTGTTTTCAGAAAAATATGCTTATTTTGCTTAAAATATGCTTATTATATTGCTTATATAAGTAGATAATTCAAAACAAAATGAAGCTCAAGGGAAAATTTTTACACAGTGAACACTGAAATAGGTACATCTGAGAAATGTCTTATTGCAATGTCTCAGTGAAATCTAGTTTCTTAGTTTCACAGTGTAGCTCTGAGCAACAGCTCAGATTGTTTCCTGCCTCAAAGGTTCTGTAACTTACCCTGATGCTATTGGATGTTAAAAGAACTTTCCGACACAAATGGAGGTTTCCCAAAGGCAACAAACTTCTGTAAAACACCGTTATTCAAAAAACATGCGCTATCATTGTTTTCTTTTATCGTTCAGCCCACAATAATTTGATATATCCTAGGGAATCTAATTTCTTAATACTATAGGCAACAACAAAATCCCAGGATGTAATGTTCTCAGTAACAACTGATCTTAGAAGACTGTTTCTTAGTTGCCTACTATAAAGTTTAAATACTTTTCTTCTAAAAATCTCTTATTAAAAAAAAAAAGTTTTTTCAAACTACTTGTGGAGATATACAATTGGGGATGATTACCTTTTTAGTCAATTTGTGTCATTTTCAGAAGGCGTATTGACAGACAGATACCTCTTCTTTCAGCTGTCTCTTCCGCCCTACTAAATAATTCCCTTTTCTTCATCAGCCATTGTCAATCCATATCTTTGCTGGTTCCTGGCTTATTTTTCATTTCACATATCATCATCATCCTTTTTTCTTGTGAAAGCCATTCTTCAGGTAAAATCTGGATTTTTCTTCAGAAAACAAGAATGTTTCACATTAAAAGGAAAGACAGTTTTCCAATTGGCTTCTGCTCTTACTGCTAAGTTCCGATATCTTGCTGGAACACTCAAAATGCGAATGATCCTTTAAAAATACTTAAATGTGAGAAAGCTTTCATCCCTTTTGGCACAATGGAGAAATATTGGTTTTGTTTGTTTGTTTGTTTGTTTAAATATTTATTTTCAATGGTATTGTATCCTGAAGGTTTTGAGATATTAAATGTTCTATCTGTTCCCTGAAAAGCTAAGATCTTGAATGAGTACTGGAAAATTTGGATGATGATACAGGTAATCTCTAACAGAGCAAGAAAAAAAATGACTTGAGAAATTGTGTAATCAACACAATACTAATCAATATAACTGGAGAGTTGGTGAAGTAGCCTGCTTGACAGGAGACAAAATGGTCAGCAGATATGATGGGAAAATTTGTGAGTTCACAGATGTACTGCCCTCTCAAGATCTGAGAGGGACAAAATTTGTTTTATACTTGACTGAAACAATATTAAAATTTTGGGGTTAAAGGATATTTAATGTAGTCAGAGTAAACATGAAAGAAATAATTTTCAGACAACTGTGTGGGAGGTATGGATCTTTATGAGTCAGAGTAGAGAGATGTTGCAGTTTTTCATTCTTAGTTGAAAAAAAAAATGTTCACATATTTTACCCTAACTTCATTTTTATCCTTCCTACTGCAGATCACGTTTAAAAAAACTATCAATGTTAGTCTAGAACATCTTGCTTTTACAGAGCAAAGTTGAAAAGACATGAAAAAAACTGTAATATAATTTAATGTTTGTTCAAAAATCACCAGAAGGAAGATTTAACATTTTTCCACGTGTGTGCTTTGAAATGCAAATTCATTTCTATAGACATTCATTTCCAGAGGAATTAAGTTTCAATAAAGAACACACAGTAAGGCTGGCTACTGAAAGCACTATAAGATATGAAAATAAGCTTATAATAAGATAAAAATGTACATGATTTGAAGTTTTAAATGTAAAATCTGTGACAGGTTCTCTCTGATTATGTGGTAACAAAATTATTTGGAGCTGCTTTGTAACTCTAGGTACATTCCTAATAGACAGTTTTCATTTTTCACTGATGAATAAATAAACTTCTGAAAAGTTTTGAGTTGATGAAGATCCAAATGCAGCAGTGTCTTAGTTAAGCAGAAATTGTTAACATATAATGTAACTTTAATAGTTTGAAACCACCTCTTTTCTGACAATCTGAGTCTCTCAGTTGCATACGTCATGTTTTTCATTATCTAAGCCTGTTCCAAAGCTACCAGGATCCTATTGTATATATGACATACTGAAGTGGGTCTATATTTGTCTTAAACTTAAAAATCAAGCTTCTGAAAATACTTTATACTGGATACTGATCATACGGTTTTTGTTGTTGTCATTTTTTTTTACCTGAAAATGGTCTTGAGGGGATGTCTATTACAAGCATTGCTATTTTAGAAGCTGAATTTCAGCAATGCATTTTGAAGCAAGAATATACATTTTATTTTAAAATTCAGTATTGCTGTAAGATATAATACAGAACATGATTCTCTTAGCAAGTTCTAAAATTTCCAAGTTCTCTGATTTTTACTTNTCTTAAATTTCACTCTTTATCTTCATCTATTTTATGTTGATGGTAGAAATTGTCAGGGTTTACAAACTTGCAAAGTTATTGGTATGGATTCTGAAAACATGTCTTTGAAGCTTACCAAAATATGCCTTCCTTGCAGAGTGTAGTGCAGATGAATACCTCTGCTGCGGGGCTGTGTTGTTACAGATTTTTGAATAAAGGCTAGGTAACACAGTCTGAGAAGTGTGGAGGGGGAAGGAGAAGTCTCTTTTTATCTCCTATACAGCCTTTATAAATAGGGAAATAATGGAGGACATTTTTTCCTAGACAACCGCTGAACCCTCCAGCCTGAGTTCTATTACTTGGAGAAGTATTCTGCAAGATGAAAAGTGCAACTGGAAGGTTGAGACAGGAGCATTGTCATATCAGTTCATTACCTAATTATTTGCTCCCTTGAGTAACAGAAGTAGTTATTGGGATACCTGCTTGTGAAGGCTAATTACCTCTGTTGTGTTCTGCTGCCTTGGGAGTATGATTGTACCTTAGGTACTGATTAACTAACTTGAAATGATTTGTCTGGAAATTAAATTTGACTTTGTCCTACAGCTCAGAAAAACAAAAACAAAAACAAAACACAAACACAAACAGAAAAACAAACAGAAAAATAAAAACAAAAACAAAATGAAACAAACAAACAAGAAACTACCAGCAATGTTAAAAGTTGTTAATGATCAAGTTTTGATTTTGAGAATTTCTCAATACCGGTCTTATTAGATTTTAGCGTAGATAAGCGTAATTTCTGTGCTGCAGAAAGCACCACACTTGTATGTAATTTCAGCCTACAGGCTTACGACTTTCCTGATTCAAATACTATCATGCCAGACAGATGAAATTTGCTGCTATGTGAAGCTTTCCTCAGGAAACAGGGATAAAAATAATATAAGGTGCCTTTCACTGGTATCTTTTGAGTCATTGTTAAATTCCAGCTCTGTCTCAGATCTGAGAGCATTTTACAAATGTTCTTGAGCACCAACAAGCTTGGCACCATGACCATTTCCAGGGAACCCTGTTCCACTGCCTAAGCAGCCTCTCAGTGAAGAACCTTTTCCTAATATCCTGCTTGAACTTCCTCTGATGCAGCTGCAAGCCATTCCCTCATGTCCTGTCACCAGTATCCAGAACTTCCCTCTCCACTTCCCCTTGTGAGGAAGTTGTAGGTAGCAATGAGGTCACCTCTCAGTGTTCTCTTCTCCAATCTGAACACACCTAGTAGAACACCCTGCCATCCTAAGTCATGCCCCCTAGTCCTTTCACCATCTTTTTAGGACACATTCTAATATCTGTATATCCTTCTTGTATTTTGGTGCCCCAAACTGCACACCATGCTTGAAGTAGGGCTGCACCAATGCTGATTGCTATGGTACAATTACTTCTTTAATATTAAAAATTCCTAATCTTATGTCCCCATCACAGTACCATTACTGGAACATTTTTGATGATTTGTTGAAAAAGATTCGTCTATGTCAGCTAAATGGAAAAACTAGAACACTTTGCTAGCTTCTGTTCACTTATGGAGGACTGTGATCTCTGATGTGTCGTGATGGGCTGCACAGACTCTTCTGTAACTAGCTGGAAGACCACAGGTGGTGCAGATTTGGCATCGCCTGCCTAAATAAGTCATTGAGCTGAGCTCTCATCAGTTTGACAATGTACTGATGGAGCTGCAAGGAAACTTCCGATGCTTCTAAACAACTTCTATGTACTGCATCTGCGAGGAGGGTGATGTGTCTCTGACCTAAATGGGTGAGAAGAGTTTGGAAATCTCCATCCAGAAGGTGCAAAAACATCCTTTAAAAGTAAAAACAACACAGTGCATGTCAGAGCAGATCTGACCTATCTGTGACCAGTTGGTTTCTACCTGTATGTAGTGGCTGTTTATCAAGGACTTCTGAACATCAGGCTGTTTACTTAGGATTTGCTAAATGGGCACTGCAGCTCTTTCTTACTCAGTTCTCCACCTTCTCCTCTTCCTCTCTGCTTGGCAGAGCTGCATTCAATTATAATAAGGTAAAACTGCCGCAGACTTGCTCTCAAAATGAGCCATTCTAAGTTAATTCTCATGATTTATATCCAGTCCCTTAAATTTTCTGTATGAAAAGAGAATTTCATGAACGAAGATTTGGTTCAGTAATTACAGTCTGTTGAAGTCAGTGGGATTTCTGGTGGAGCAGAGTTATTGAGTAGTATGTAAATGGACTAGAATTAGTGTACTGCAATTAAATGACTACATGTACCATTAATGAGAAAAAACTGTTGGCGGTTATAAAAGCTTATAATTATTACCGATTAAAAGAAATGGAGTAAAGCACAATTTAGGCTGAATGTTAGAAAAAAATGCATAATGGTAAGATCTATCAAACTCTATAATAGCTCACTGAGTAATGGAAGTGACTTTCAGTTCAGGGTTACTCTGGACCAGGCAAAGTACCAAAATATCCTTTTGGAGCTTACTCTGAAATAGCGAGCTTGATAGAAGATAGAGCTTTACAGAACATGTGAATACATTTGTTTTCTTTTAAAATCTTGGTAACCAGACTGTGAGTATGGGCAGTAATTTCCTTTTGGCTAAATATTTCATCTTACGAGTTGAGATGAAGAGAAACATGTAACTTAGAAAATATTATCCAAATATTATCCTGGGTATGTGAAAGCTATCAATTTTCCAGTTCTTTTTCAAAAGTCAAAACAAAAACAAACAAACAAAAAAAAACAAAAAAGGGAGTTCACAAGATACAGAAGAAATCCATACTAAAATGCCATGTCAAGCTGAGAAAGATGTAAGCTTATACATTGCAAGGAAAATGTTAAAGTGGGAAGTGGGTGAATGGGAACAGGTTAAGCTGTGTTTAATTCTCTGATGGTTCCTATCAGACTTTTATTTATCTGAAAATAAAAATAGAAGGCTAAGAAAATAGGATGCAATTTTTGCACTCTTCTGCTCTTGGGTTGGGGCCCAAGAGTCCCCCTCTACGTATTACTTGGCTATGTACTATTCTATGAATGCATATAATGTGAATGAGTCCTCTTTGTAAAATGTATTAAGAACATTTCTTTAAAGTCCTGTACATCTAGTAAGTGACAGCTCTGTGGCAGCTTACATGATCAACTGCATCAGGTCTCCCAACACAGAGCAGACAGCTCCATGTGTGAGAGCCTCCCATGGCCCTACCTGCAACCAGGACAACCGCCTAGGTCAGGTGCAAACCGACCAGAGATGGACAAGGTCAGCCCTTGCAGCCTCCTGGGGCACACTGAGTGGTGGTCTGGGAGAGGAGCCACGACACCACATAGCAGGTCAGTGAAGAATGGCTCATGGATTAGCCAGGGGTGGGAAACAGCTGCTTTCACAAAACCACAGAACCGTGGGGGTTGGAAGGGTCTTCTGGAGATCACCTAGTCCATCTCTCTGCTACACTACACTCCCTAGAGCAGGTTGCACAGGAAAGTGTCCAGGTGGGTTTTGAACATCTCCAGAGAAGGAGACGCCAGAACCACTTTGGGCAGCCTGTTCCAGTGCTCTGCCACCCTCAAACTAAAGAAGTTTTTCCTCACGTTCAGATGGAACTTCTTGTGTTCCAGCTTGTGCCCTTTGTGAAGTGAAAGCCATTGGGCTTATTAAAAGCACACACTATGTGACTGAGACCCACTGCTTGTGCAGCTGAGGTGCTACAAAAGGACTTAACCTCTTCTCTGAACCCATTCTGTGGTAAATGAATGCAAAGTTCTCTGCAGGGTAGGAAGAAAATACAAAAAATAGAGGAGTGAGTGCGTTTCTGTTGGTGGGGAGCTGAATGAGGTGGACTAATTTCACTTTCTCGGTGTTTTTTAATTCAGAATATGTCCTTTTGCTTTGATACAAATCTCCCAATAATGTTTGAGCAATGGAGAATAATCAAATGGAGGCACCTGTTGAGACGGATGCAGTGGTGTGCTGTTGCTATGCAACCTGAAGCAGGAACATTTTGATAACCTGTCTGTCTCTTTGGACATGCTGATCCGGGCTTGGAATGAGAAGGTTAGAAACAGGCTTTGAAAAACCTTCTAATAATTACGTCACACAGTAATTAGCTAGTAACTTTATTCAAGCTGGCTGGATTCTTTGGCGGAAATTCTATGCATGTCCTAGCTGTACTTTGGAAAGTCATAAAAGTCCTTTGGTGCTCAGGGCTCCAGCCTCATTTTCTCTAGTCAGAGAAAAAAAATTTAGATCGTGATGGCTGGAAGTTTGGAAACTGAAATATTTTTACTATCTTACTGGAAAAAGGCTCTATTTTGTTGTCCATGTGTCAGACAGACAGTTAAATTCAGTATATTCATTTCCCTTCACTGGAGACAATCTACCAGAAAACTAGCTTGAGGAGTTCAATAAGCAATAATTGAATTTTAATAGTTTTATATATAATGCTATATAAAAATATATATATGCTAAATATCTGTACTTATTTTTAAATACATTTGAATAAATCTGCATGAACCGTTTCATACATTTATGATTTATCATCCATAACAAATAATAACACTTGAAAATAAGTCAAATGCAGACTTAGCAAAGTAATATTTTTCTATATCAATGGCAGATATTTTTTAAATTGTGGTGTTATAAAATATTGCAACATGACTTTGATCCCTTGCAGCCAACATATAGTTGCAAAGATTTAATGTTGCTGAACAGCTTGCTTGGATGCCTTTCCAGTTCAAAGCCTTGAGGATTTCACAGCAAATAACTCCAGCATATGTTTTTTTTGAAAGGCTGATTTTGCTAGGCCATCAGTTTATGGCAAGTATGAGCAAACTTTCACAATGAAGTAGAGTAAGCGTTAAATGCTTGTTGCTGCCTTTATTATGTGACATAGACTATTCTTGAAATAAGAAAATTATAGAATAAGGAGGATAGATGGGTAGTAGATGAAGTTTCCATTTGGCGTGACAGCTGGAGTATCAGAAAACTCTCTTGTTGTCGTGGGTTGTTGCTACTGGTTGTTTTACATATAAATTGTTTCACTCATCTCTGGTTGGCAAGTTTTCTTGGTATGACCAATATTTAGTGTCTAATTCTCAGAGCAAATGCTCAGAAATATTTTCCTCTCTAACTGCTTATGAATGGTTTGCACTTGGCACCAGAAAAAAAGGCAGGTTTCTAAACACACATTAGAGATTTTGATGCCCTGGAAAAGGTCAGAAACAGGCAGGAATGAATAAATGTGCCAACACTGAGCTAGTAAGGAAGACGTTTAGAGAAAGCTTCCTTCTGCAGCAGCTGATAGAAGATAATAGAAGTCTTGCTGGTCTGACCATAGCCAATGTAGTGAAGCAGAACAGATAACCATTCACAGGAAAATGCGAGGTGGCTGTTATCGTAGACTTTACACCAAGGCCAAGAACTCACGTATCCAAAAACGTGTTTTATGATTGTTTTGCCTAGCTTCAACTAAAACCAGAACACAACTACATATATACATTTGTAGGTAACATAGACTTGTAATTTATAGATTGGCTTGTGGATAATCTCAGACCTGCGTCCTGAGGTCTCCATCCCTCTCTGCCAGGAGGGAAAGAACTCTTTTCTATCAGAAGCTGATTAACCATTTATATATGGGTAAAGATTGCTTCACTTAACCAGTAATGTTTGCTAAATTTATGGGTATGTGAGGAAGTTTCCCTCAGGAAAAGGCCAAGTTCAAAGTTCTGACTGATTTCTGCTCTCAGAAGTCTTGAAGTAAATGTTGGGAAAAAGGATAAATCTGAAAAAATAAAAATAAAATAGAATTAAAAAAAGAGAAACCAACCGAAAAAACAGGGAAAAATTTAGACTTTTAATTTACTCAGGTTGAAGTTTTTGTGTATCAAATATAAGGTTTTTGTGAGAGTAGACACACAGTTGAGCTTGTAGTTCGATGACACAGATGGAGAGATTTTCTTATACTGAGACTGATGAAAGTTTGCAGCGCTTTTTATTTCTGTGAACTTATCCATAAAACCTTCTAACAGTGTTGCTACATGTAGAGTATGAAAATGAATTACTGATATCTAGTTCTCCTGAATTTTTTTGCAAACAACAAAGCATGTGGATAACACTACTCAATATAACCTTTAAGGTACCTGTGGGAAAAAAACACAGATGCCCCAGCCTAGAGGATCCGAAACAGATCTGGTACTTGTGTTACTACCAGTCTATAGAGAAGATATTGTCTTGTGATGAGACTCAAGTGTCTCCCCAGGAAGGAAGAAGCTGCCTGAAATTCAAGGGTTTACAGCAAGTTTGTAGTAGGTTTGCTACACTTTCAGAACAGGAGAGATTTAGGAAAGCTACTGAAACCTAGAATCAGTCCTAGTATACATTATATACCTTAGACGTGATCAAAATTTTAAATTAGGGGACAAAATGAACTCAGAACCAGAAAGAAGAAAAGAAGAAGGCAATGAAATGCATAGCAAGGAAATGGAAGGATTAGCCATAGATAAAGAAAGATTTAACAGAGAAAGACAAAAAAAATTAAGAAAGGTTGAAGTGAAGAAATAAGTGATTTGTTAATTTTGATTAAAGGATAAACCAATAAACATCAGAAGAAATCATACCAGCATAAGAATAAACAACTCAATAAGAAAGAAGACAATGCTGCTAATCCGAATAAACAGGAGGTGTTATATCTTCTTAAAAAGCAAGTGTAGGAGTACTTGAAAACACTGAACATGCTGATACAGGACATTTGAGATAACACACACTTCCTATGATACTGGAAAACAAAACTAGATAACACTGAAAAGTCATTAAACATAGGAAAACTAGCAGATGATCAAGATTTTTTTGACTGTGGACAGATACATGCAGCATTTCTCTTGCATGTATTCATTCACTGAAAAGACAAAATGTTGCTGTGACAGCTCTTTTTAATTTTTTTTTTCTTTGTGAGAAAAGGATTTGTAAGAAAGGTAAATGAAGACCACATATTAAAATCATTTTTTTTTTCTGCACCATTGCTCATTCCCATATTATAAAATAAAAATTTCATTTTACAAGACACTGCAGGTATTTTATAAAGCTTTACGAATATTGGCATATAACAGCTATTGCAAGCAATGGATAGCTCCTACTAATAAAGAAAGTTTCTTTGGATACTTAATGCTTATGAGTTTGGAAAGAACAAATAAAACGCAGGAAAAGGCTTTCCAAATATAAATTCAAGGGTTAATACTAAAATTATAATAAGATAGACATCAGCCCATGCTTAGAGCTAGGTATCATAATGATATAATAAACTTTGTTAAAAACTATAAAATTTGTATTGCCTTAGCAAAATTTGATGCCAGGTTTAATGAGTTTGAAAACTTTATATGAAATATATTTAACTGAACACTGATACCCGTATAAGTAAGCATCTCAGTCGGATCTAGTTTAAATCCTCCATTTTCATCAGTGCAGAGGAATAAGCCCTTCAAAGAGAATCATCTACAGCACCTGTGGAAAATAAGCTGATGCTCTTTGCATCACAGGTGAGGCAGATCGCTCCAGGCCAAGCAGAAGTTGCACTGCCACATTTCAAGAGCTTTCACAAGGCTGGCTTCTGTATTTTTGGATGTATTTGTTCTGTAAATACAAATCTTGAGAAATTCAAGAGGCTGTTTGTAGAATAACAAAATGCTTAGCAGACTGATGGAGAGTTCTTTCTTAGACGGTGCTAATAAATAAAATATAATAGTAATCCTTTCCCTGTTGGACCATAGGAATTTCCCTGGGCAGGGGAGACAGGTCACTTGCTCTAAAGAGATCTTTGTTGCATGACAGAATCAACCAATAGAAAAGCAAGATTTTCCAAAGCTCTTCCTTGAAGACAGCACGGTATGAAGACTGGAAAAAACTGAACTGCTGACCTCTAAAATTTCCATGCTACCTGCACCACCTATCAAGGAAAACTGCAGATTTCTAAGTCACTTGAAAAAGTTAGATCCTCTCCCAACTATATATGCACATGCAGAGACAAAGGGTATGACATTTGGAAATAGAGTAGCAAGAATTAAAGGAGGAAATAAAAATGGCAATAAAGAAAAATAAAAAAAAATGTGGAACAAAAAGATAGGATGTCATGGCTATTAGACATGGTAAAGAAATAACTGACTGGTGTATTTTAGTCATTGCATAATGTTAGCTGCTGTGATAGAAGAGTATCTTTAAGGACGTAACAGACTTAAAGACTTTTTTTCTTCTTATTTTCTAAATAAGGGTTTGCTAACTGTATCTTTCGCCCTCTCCCTCCCCTCTCCCTCCCTCACAAACTGATTTGGTGCTGTTTGATTTTTTTTATTTTTATTTGATTTTTTCCTGAACATTTTTCTGTGTTTCCTAACAAATATGTTAAGGAGATCAGGACACTGTGAATAACATGCTTGTGTATGAAATGCCCAGATAAGTCCTATCAGACATAAAATATGGGAAGGGAAAAATCTAAATTAGTTAGATTACTCCTGAATGAGGGCTAGTGCTTACGTGATCACAAGCTAGTACTTACTGTGTGCTTTTACACAGCTACTCAGGAGCAAATCTCCCACCCACATTGGGACTTAGACTTGGTGGAGGGTGAGTGACAGTTGTACACTGTAGTGTATCACATGTAAGTTTAATTAAGCATCTGCTTGTTGTTGTAAATTAATCTTGAAGAAATCAGTCTTCATCTTGAAAAAGAGAATGTGCCTGAAATAAAATTCATATAATAAACTGATTGCAGATTAAATAACATCAAAGTTAGACAGCCAAAAATAAACGGTTAGATGAAAGATACTTATTTCCATGCAACCAGTGTGATGAAAATTAAAGATAGGTGTGATTAACTGCTATGAAAAAGAAGGCAACTTTTGATTCACTTACACATTGATCTTAAAAAATTGCTAATTTTCGTGATGTGTGGGTATATTTATGAACAAACCTGCTTATGATTTCCTATCGCCATTTTAAGTCTATTTTTCTAAAAGACAAGTCAGCATTTTACCTTTATTTATAGAGAGTTCATTACAGTTTTCTAAAATTCTATCCCAATTATTCTTCATTATTTTCTTAGAAGAGGAATATTTTTTCAGTTATGAATTTTATGTACTATAGCTAGTATAGTATATATACAATGTATAGCATACATTGTGTTTGGGCTGAAAAATAATTGAAGATCTTGTTGTTATTGTTTATTTTTAACCTTGATATTTTAATGTAGGCTTTTTTCTTGTCTCAGCTATCTGGCTTTCTTGTTTATATTTCCTTTCCGGTCACAATTCTGAGTCCTCCAAAGTGAAACTCTTTAAATGCTAAGGGTAAACAACCTCAGCTGAGGGAGCTGGGGTTGTTCAGCCTGGGGCGAGAAGGCTCTGAGGAGACCTCATTGCAGCCTTCCAGCACCTAGAGGTGCCTATAGGATAGGTGGGAAGAGACTCTTGACCAGGATGTGCAGTGATAGGACGAAGTTTTAACTAAAAGAAGGTAGATTTAGATTAGGTATAAGGTGAAAATTCTTTGCTGTGAGGGTGCTGAGGCGCTGGAAGAGGCTGCCCAGAGAAGTTGTGGGTATCCACATGTGGGGCATCCCTGGAGACATTCAAGGCCAGGTTGGATGGGGCCTGGGCAGCCTGATCCAGTGGGTGGCAACCAGCCCACAGCAGGGGGTTGGGACTGGGTGGGCTTTAAGGTCCCTTCCAACCCAAGCTATTCTACAATTCTATGATCATATAATCACAGTGTTTAGATGTGTGCTACAAATATGAGAACTGTAACTATGAATCAGGCAGAGGAGGTAAAAAGACACATTTTTGATTAGTGCTCCAACAAATGTGCTGTTGTCTGAGGCAGGCAGGGGTGACAGGATCTCTTACTCCTGCTGTATTTTGTAAGAAAGTAGCTGTGATGAATGCTCTTTGTTTGAACTGTCAGGATCAGACTCCCACTCAGGCACTGTATTCACACATAATCCAAGGGTGCCTACCAGGCCGATCCCTTCTAGGAGCACACTCTGTGGCTCTCCAGCTTGTTTAAATATGCCTGATGCTTGTTCAGCAATGTTAAAGCTGGATAATTCTCCACATGCACCAGAGAATTATCTGGTGCACTTTAGAGTCAGAAACCTCTCCAGGGTTTTCTCTGTGGAATCAGAGATCCCTGTGTTGAGATAGCAGCGGGATGGAGGTTTCTGAGATAACTTTATGTTGAGGGAGAAAGTTAAGTCACCCAATCTCACTTTAAGTGCATTATTTATTTGAGCTGGCCACTCAAATGAGGTCATGTAGATGGCAACATAATCCGCTGTAAAACTGTTCTGTTTGCCCTTTTATATTAAACTGAAAATAGCAAACCAATCTAGTTCAAAAATAATTAAAACAGTTTCTTAATTGCCTCAGCGCAGGCTGCCACTCCAGCTGATGCGTTGACAGGGTATCAGCGATAATCCCCGGATGTTTCTGAGGGCACCGGGAGATGTCTGACGTGGCTGCTGGCAGGGGCTGAGGGCCCAGCTGGCCTTCCCGCTGCACTCTGTCAGCCGCAGGTCACCTGAGTGCCCTGCGAGCCCACCTCTCAATGCACCATTTAACTGCCCGCTCAGTTGGGTCTGCTGCTGGTGGAGGGGGGTGAAATGATCATAGCTGCTTGTAACCCTCTTACTGTAGCGGGTGTGAAACACTACAAGAAAAGCATTCAGAAGCACTAGTTTTTTTTTGTTTTTTTTTTTTTTTCCAGCTCCTCGTGTTGGCTGTCAGAAGAACGACAATCGCAGAAGATCTGATGACTTTTGTATACGTTCTGACCATGTCGGGGGGTGGCAGAACAGGAAAGAACTGAAAGATCAGGATGAAATTTGGGCAAAAATGACACAGAGGATGATTTTCCTTTCCTTTGTCTCCCCAGGGAAAGCATGCTTGTTTTTTCTGTTCTTCATGTGCTTCATGTTCATCTTCTCCATCCCAGGAACTCCTAAACTCCATGGAATTTCTAAACTTCATGGAGTTTCTTTTGGACTGAGTGCAACACTGGGCTCTCCCATTTCACAACTACTTTTTAGAAGTCCTCTAGGTTTGACAAACACTTCTCTTGGGTCCTCAACCTAGAGCACAGCCCAGGCCTAATGTTTTGGTGAGCATCTGTGGAAAGGAAGCACGTGGTGAAGGATGACTCACGCGGAAAGAGCTACGTAGATGAAACGAGCCTTTTTAATAAATGTATATCCGCTGTGTTGTCTTGACACCTCTGAAGCAGGGGAAACAGGACTTTCCTCATTTGGGCTGATACCTTTTCTTCATTCAAGCTATGTACATTCTTTCCTGTTTAAAGACTAAAAATAAAAACACTCAATTTTTCATAGTGCAGACATATTTTAAAGGGCAAATCTTGCCCTGGTGAAAGCAAGTAGTAAAACTCCACCCAGTATTAGAAAAGACAATGCCTACTCTTAGATATTGTTTGTATTTCCAATGAAATAGGGAATTTTATTCATTTATTCATAGAAACTTTGGGGTTGGTTAAGGTTTAGTATTATCACTGTAATATGTGATATTTGGAAGTACAAAATGTGAGATTCTTAATACAGATGATGCATTTTCTTCCCATGCTTTGCTCTTGAAATAGTCTACATGACAGTGTGTTTATTTGTTTGTATTCGCAGAGCACATACTTTTGGAAATCTAGTTTGTATGCTTTAGAAGTTCTTGAATCATTTAAAAATAATGTCTAGTTACCGTTGACATACAAATACATACATTGGCGAGAAGAGAAAATATATTTCCACATGCATGGGAAACGTGGTGTGCACAGTGCTAGAAAGGATTCTAGCACCTTGTTTTTCCAAGTAAAAATTATAGCATTACTTCTGGTGTCAGACTTTTCTATCTCCTGGAGCTTAGCCCTTGAACCAAGCTGACAGGGATGCTTTTTAGTTTTGTTTGTTTCATTTTTAAATCTATTGAAGACAACTGCAATATGTATGCTGCAGTATGCTTTTCAGCATTCCTTAGTCCTGAGAGATCTAAGTGGTCATGCTTAGTAAAGCCATGCTTTAGCTGGCAATTTCTATCACAAACCTGTAAGTCTCTGGATACTGTATGTGTTATATCAGATGGCATTCTTCTGTCTCAGTAACTTTTCAGCAAGCTGAAGAAGGAAATTTTCTTTCCTGATACTATGTTCTTTGTCTTTTTCTTCACTAAGAACACTTACTAGCCAGATGAGGAGCAGGGGTATCCTGCTCTGTTTAGGACAATCATTTTGTTTTACCTCCCTAACTATTCCTTGGAGTTAGCTATGCCTATTTTGCTTTTTACACTAAACTTTTTCTCCTATCAAAACATTCCATCTCAGGAATTTTTGAGTAAACAATAAAATGCCTGGTTTATATCGCTCAGTGAGAACGAGTGTTGCCTTATTTCACACATTATTCGGTTAGACAATGGACTATAAGTGAGGCAAGATAAAGAGCTGACTAATGTGATTGTTCAAAAATCTTAGTCTTAGTGGAAGGAATTGAAAAACAAATTTCTCTTATCAGATATTTCTCTTCAGAAGGGAATGTAATTGAAATTGAATATATCTTCTTTTTCTTTTTTTTTTTTTTTTTTTTTTTTTTTTCACTTTGCCATTGTTATAGGGTAAAGGGAATGGGAATTAATGAACAGCAATCAAATGGTAAGTAGGGAAATATTTTAGTTCAGGCAGAATGGAAAGTAAAATAAATTTAAATGAGATTGGAAGATGAAGGGGGAAAAGAAAAGCATTAATTTTTGATTTATTTTATTTTGCACAAAACAACATTTTTTGTTTTGGTTGGCCTTTATTTGATAGAACTTAATCTCTTTTTAACTTGATAGTTTGAAATAAATCTATTAAAGACTTTCTAATTTGAATAGAATTTCCCAAAATATTTTCAAGTACTCACTTCAGAAAATGAGAATTCTGGTTGAATGGAAAAAAAAAGTGGTGCTCTGACTCATGGTTTTCTTCCACACTTGAATTAAAATGAAAATGAATTTTCAAAATGAAGAAAGTAAAAGCAAGAATAAACATTATTCAAAAATAGACAAGAGCCTGTTATTTGGATGCAGATTAAATCGCCTCTCCGAACTTGCATTATAAACCCGAGAAAATTTCTGCTTTCATTGCTGTTATTATTTTAATGGTAGGCTTCCACAATAAGTCTTTTTAGAAATTTGATTTTTTTATAAGTCTTCATATATTGTTTGTCAAATAAGTGACATTAAAATATAACACATGCTTTATTTGAAATCCTAATTATGCCAGATAGTTACAGAAAGCCCATTGTCTGTTTTATTGGGCTTATACTTTCATATATACATGCCATATTTCAGAGCACAGCGGGACTGCATAAAATAAAAGTACTGGGTACTGGCTAATATAGAAGGCTGTCATTAGTGAAAATGAAATTAATTGGGTATGCATTGCGTACTGTTGATTCTTACAGAAACACTAGAATAAAACCGCAGGCTTTCTTGAGAAAGGACAAAATCATGTTAACAGCGCATCAAAAACCTCACTAGGAAGCATTGAACTTCTGAAAATTAGAAATAAATTAACTCTAATCGTTAGTCTACTGGGGAGGTTATAACCAGAGCTTCTTAAACACTGCCTGAACTTTTTACAAGAAAACACACTTTTTTCCTGTGGAGATGTGGAGATGCGGAGATGAGGTTAGGCTGCCCAGAGAGGCTGTGGAGTCTCCTTCTCTGGAGACATTCAAAACTCGCCTGGATGCATTCCTGTGCAATCTGA
Organism: Alectura lathami; assembly: GCA_013399715.1. Lineage (NCBI taxonomy): Eukaryota > Metazoa > Chordata > Aves > Galliformes > Megapodiidae > Alectura > Alectura lathami. Next base: position 235,751 of record VXAV01005634.1, on the reverse strand, counting down.
TCTAGGTGTTCCTGCTTCGGCAGGGGGATTGGACTAGATGATCTTTCGAGGTCCCTTCCAATCTCTAACATTCTGTGATTCCGTGATTCTGTGAGGTCTACTGAAGCAGCTGCCTATGCTTATCTATTGCCAGAGAATTCCTGTAGCAGGTATTATAGAAAGGGATAGATTATGGTATTGGTTGCATTTAACCCAAAATAAAACTGGTGCCTGTCCTTATACAAGCCTGCCAACTCTTGGTGGATTTTACTAGACAAGTGGCAAGCTGTACTTCCTACTTCATGTGGAGTTTGGCTCCACTGTCATCTCTGTCCTCATCCAATCTATGTCTCATCTGTCCCCTTGAATATTATGTAGCATATAATTCTATAGTGCTGCTGGGGTAAGGCTGTCCCTTTTGCACATAAAGGGGAAGAGAGTTGTTTAGCAGGAGTCCCCAGGAAGACCCGGGGAACTACAGGATGCTGAGCCTCACGTCTGTGCCTGGGAAGATCATAGAGCAGATCCTCCTGGAGGAGATGCTAAGGCACATGAGAGATGAGGAAGTGATCCGAGACAGCCAGCAGGGCTTCACCAAGGGCAGCTCATGCCTGACCAATCTGGTGGCCTTCTATGGTGGAGTGACGGCATCGGTGGACCAAGGGAGGGCGACGGATGTCATCTACCTGGACTTGTGCAAAGCCTTTGACATGGTCCTGCACCATATCCTTATCTCTAAACTGGAGAGATGTGGATTTGATAAGTGGACTGTTCACTGGATAAAGAACTGGCTGGATGGTCGCAGCCAAAGGGTTGTAGTCAATGGCTCTATGTCCAGGTGGAGGCCGGTCACGAGCAGTGTCCCACAGGGGTCCGTCTTGGGACCGGTGCTCTTCAACATCTTTATTGACGACTTAGACTGTGGGATCGAGTGCACCCTCAGCAAGTTTGCTGATGACACCAAGCTGAGTGGTGCAGTGGATACCCCTGAAGGAAGGGATGCCATCCAGAGGGACCTGGACAGGCTGGAAAAGTGGGCCCACAAGAACCTGATGAGGTTCAACAAGGCCAAGTGCAAGGTGTTGCACTTGGGTCGGGGCAA
>VXAV01005634.1:205706-230796 GCA_013399715.1 Alectura lathami | reverse complement strand
GCTTAATGAGGGGATTTGAAAGGTCGGCAATATGGATAAAGTCTCAAGTGTAAATGAGCACTCTTTTGAAAAGTGCACCTACCCATCAAAACAGCATTTGACTGAAAACTAGAATGCGTTTTCTCAACTACGCTGAAAGACTTCAGTCCTACGGCCTAATTGAGGCCATTTTTTCTAGTGTATTAAAATGACAATTGGATTTATTTTTGTTGTTCTTTTTGTTGTTTGTTTTTACTGCAGATTTGGTATTTGTGTACCAGAAGCTGTTCTCCTTTGTACTGTTAGGCTATTGTGAAATCATTTTTAACTTGCTTGGGAATAAATTAATAATTCAATCTTTTATGAACCAACTTTAAAGGACATTTTTCTGACCTTCTAACTTCTCTCTGAATCCTCTTCAGTTGGTAAAGCTCTTCTTTAAATGTAGTTACAATGCTGGGCACTAATGTGCTATAGTTGGACATTAGTGCTTCTAATACTTAAAAAATGCCTTACTCTTAACCTTCCTGGGCACAATTTTTATATATTCCATATACTTCGTACATTCTTTGGAACAGTCACCTTCATTTGCATTTCATTTCTGTCAGTTTATTGTATTTCCTATTTGTTACGTATTGGTAAGATGGAGAGTTCTGTTTTGTTACAGTACTCATGCTCAACAAGTACATAGTTAAAAAATATAAGGGAATTCTTCCTCTTGCACATGTTAAAATCTTTTCAGGTAATTCCTCTTTATCATTCATATTTATACATCTTTATTTTTTGGGCTAGATGATCTTTAAAGTTCCCTTCCAACCCAAGCCTTTCTATATTTCTATTATTTTCCTTCTCTTCAGCCTTCTTATGTACTTTTTCATGGTAAAGTTTTTTCTCTTTTTTAAATTTTATTCACCTTGAGTTGTGTTTCACCTTTCTAAACTTAAAATCAACCATCTTCTTTACTTTCTACTGACAACATTAGCTGTAGATGTCCCTGCTCATTGCAGGGCAGTTGGACTAGATGACTTTTAAAGGTCTCTTCCAATTCAGGTGATTGTATGATATTAGAAGTCAGTTTTCAGCCTCTAGATCCATTAGCAATATGTCAATATATGGGCATTGGAATAATTATTTAACAACAAGTGATTTTTTTTTTTGTCATGAACATATGCAAGAAAACACAATAGGAATAATTTGTTAGAAATGCAAAATACATTTAAAAGGGAGAATTAAATGTTCAGCCCACCTGTCTACAAATGCTAATACAATTGCCGATCTACAGTCTGTTCAGAAAAAAAAAAATCAGAGTTGATTGCAGTCGTTTTCACCCCCACCATTTTCAGTGATAGAAAAAAATTACAGTGAAGCAAAGCCTATAACGGTCCAAAGTCGCTTTAGTACATATAATTTATCTCTCTACCCACACTCAATTAAACAGAATGCTTTGAGGCTTGTTTAATTTCCTTGTTCCAACACACAGACACCCACAGCTGAAGTTAATTGTTTTTATTTTATTTTACAAANTCTATGCGCTGACATATGGTCAGCTCATCACACGAATAGAGACAGACTGATCAAACCATGTTATTTTATCACAGCTGTAACAAGCATAAACTAGCATCTCAGCATTAACTCCCTTGCTTTTGTGCAGTTTGCAGAATGAAATTGCAACCTGAATATTTGGAAAACCTTGCAGATGACAGCCATTTGGAGAATTATGGAGAGAGCATAGGTAAAATGAAGCTTGAAATCGTTGCAACTTCTTGCCTCTCTGTAGTTCCTCTACCAGAGAAGTGTAGTTTAGGTCTCAATGTGTTGGACTGTATGCATATTATGAAACATTTCATGTTTCTGGTAATGTTTAGGAACAGGTTCCCACACTAAAATAATGTTCACTTAGTATAAGTGTTTCTGTGAGACCTATTATATTTTCCAGTATTTCTTTTCAATGATTGAGAAGATACAATAGCATTCCTTACTGGAAATAAAATCGGCTTAAGTGAGCTTTGGTTGAGGTTCTAAGTTGTTAACCAAACAGCACTAAATATCTACCAGTCCAATGGGCTGTTTTGGTCCTCTGGAAATGTCAGAATTACTTTTTGCTATCTATTTTTGTCATCTTCAAAAACAGCACAGATGATTGGAAACATGATTACATGAAATAGGAATATTCTTACACTATCCCCAGACAGAAAACAGTTTTTGATACTTGTGTATAATACCTCAGGTACCATTATGAAGAAGACAGAGCGCTGGCTTCCTCTTCACAGAGGAGCACAGGACAGTATGAAAGACCATAGGCATGACTTAAAACAGGAGAGGTACCCACTGGATGTGAGGAAAACTTCTTCCCCCATGATGACTTTGCCAGTCATTTAAGTGAGTCTGGTAATGCACGCCCTGTTCAACTCCACTGAGTAGCATAAGAACTTATACTGTTGGCTTTAAGCATGTTTTTAGACATAAAATCAAGGTAGATAAAAAATTGGTGAAGTCCTTTGGATTGTCTCAGATCTTTGTCAAGAACTCTGAGAATGTTTCCTCTTGCAACTCTTTCCTAATCAAGAGCTAGTCAGATTTTTTTTTAATGTTGAAGAATATTTAAATTATTTGTCCTTAAAAACTTACTTTTTACATTTAAATATTATATTTCTTCTGCTTTAAAGAAATGTTAACAATGGAGATTTTCAGTAATTACAGTATGTTCACAAAAAAAATCTCAGGTAAAATGAAATCCCATATTCTGTACTGCACACTTTCATTAAAATGATTTATGTCATATGAAAATAAAATCCTAGCTTAAAATGCCTTTATTTTGAACTGTTACTCACTACATTTCATATGCGTTACTGTCTTTGTTCAGTGTAAAAAGGATCATTTTATATACTTTGAGTAATGTCTTCTTTAGAAGAAAGTATTTCTATGGAAGGGGATTGGGTGCTATGAGAAAACAGGCAGCAAGATTTATTCTGTCCAAGGACTGTCAGTGGTGACTCACTGTTTCCTTAACATTTCTCTTGATTTCTGCATAAACTGGAGGCATCGAGGACCAGAAGCCCTTTTGTTCCTTGCATGCGTTCAAGTACTCAGCCCTGTCTCCATCCATGGTTGTGACTTGTTACAGGTGGCAAATAATCCCTAAAAAGAAAAATAATTCCTTTAGCAGATGGATCGAATGCTGTAAGATGATCCAAGGGATGGAACACCTCCCCTGTGAGGACAGACTGAGAGAGTTGGGGCTGTTCAGCCTGGAGAACAGAAGGCTCCAGGGAGACCTGATAGCGGCCTTTCAGTATCTAAAGGGGGGCTACAAGAAAGAAGGGGACAGACTCTTCAGCAGGGTCTGTTGTGATAGGACTTGAAACAGTTTCAAATTGAGAGAGAGGAGATTTAGACTGGACATAAGGAAAACTTTTTTTACAGTAAGAGTAGTGAAGCAGTAGAACAGGTTGTCCAGAGAGGTGGTGGATGCCTCATCCCTGGAGACCTTCAAGGTCAGGTGATCTTCCCTGGCACAGAGCTGAGCTGAGGCTGACAGGTCGGCAGTTCCCTGGCTCATCTTTTCTACCCTTCTTAAAAATGGGTGTAACACTGCCCTTCTTCCAGGCACCAGGAACTTCACCAGACTGCCATGACTTCTCAGATATCATTGAGAGTGGCTTGGTGACTGCATCAGCTAATTCCTTCTGGATTCTGGGATGCAATCGATGGCTGAAAATTAAACCACTAGTGAAAAAAGGCTATTTTTAACCTGCTATTGTTCCTTGTTTAACATACATATCCATAATCAATTGTTGTCATGCAGATGAAGCAGTGATACTGGTGCAGTAGCTGGTGTGGCTGTTCAAAGAAAAGTAAGTCTAAACACGAGTTTTTTTTTTTCCTTTGTCAATATGAGCTGGGTACAAGTGCTTGTGTGTCAATTCATTTTAATGAGATTGTGAAAGTCCCAAGTGGATGTTGTTTCACCATTTCTTATCCCAGCAGAATCAGCCAGCTCACAGGATTCTCTCATCATTCTGCATTTCCATTCCAAGCATTTGGAAATCAAATGCACATAGAATGTTCAACATAATTATAAAAAAAATCCCAGGTATCTGTTCCCTCACTCTGCTTCTTCCCACACTTGACGTATGCAACTCTTTCTGAAAAAAAATAAAATAAAATAAAATAAAATATATTCAATAGTTTTCTTTCCATATCCTTGGTAAAATGGACATTAATATTGGTCGGTGTTACTTTCTCTCCTAAGCTTAATACTGGTTCACTATGGCTTCTCTCCTAAGCACGATTTTGGGCAAAGATTATGGCTGAATAGATATTGTCCCATCCTGACTTTACAGAAATATGTAGTAACTTTGTGAGTAGTTCTTAATACATTACTTTTCTGTTGCTTAATACAATATTTTTCCTTTGTTTAGTTTCCTCAGCTTCCTTGTAACTTCCATTTTTCCTATTATTTAATGTAATCATTGAAATTTCTTGAAGATTGCATATTTCAAAATACCAGCAAGATTCTGGCACCAAGTAAAAGATGGATAAAGAAGGTAAGATGGTTTCTTTCTGCTCATACTAACTTGCAGCTGTACAATCCTCGCAATCCTGTATAAAACACTCACCAGATGAATTCAGCAGACACCCAGAAAACATATGAATGCCTCACTAGTATCATGTAGTATAGCTCATTTTATGATGATATATTTCTTTAAAAATGTAGACGTCATTACAAAAAGAAACCCTTAAATATTTCTGCTGTAAAAATTAGTTCAAATTAGAAATGTCTAAGATAAGGCTGTCTTTCTGCTGCAAAATTTAAATTAAGAGCATTACGATTAATGGTCAGTTTTATAACTATTAAGTGTATACAGTAGTAGGAGCAGAGTTTTTAAATTGTTTTTGACTGAGCTATTAGTTTTGAGGGAAATAAGTCTTGCCTTGCTCATGCAAAATGGATGTAACTATAAAATTGCACTTAGCAATCATTTGCAAAAATACATATTTGACTTACTCTCCAGCCAAATCTGCACAGACTAACACTCCTGTGCCTCCAACAGCCTTATCTCCTTCTGTCTGTGCTTCTTCCTGTATACTCTACGCTAGTACAGTATATTCCCCTTTCTCAAAATTTCTCTCCCATGTATTTTTTTTTTTAAGAACAGGTTTGAAAACGCTTTTTCAAAGCATTTATTTAATGCTGGAATTTGAAGGATTATAGTTTTGTTTAATATTCATGTCTTTCAATAGATCCAGTCAGAATGTTGGAGCAAGAAGCTATGCAAATTAACTCTGAGTTACTAGTTGATCTCTAGAGATCCCTTCCAACTCCTAAGATTCTGTGAGAAATAAACATTTTATTTTAAATAATTTTCCTCTAATTTTTTTTTTCTTCATCTGTAGCTAATCAAAATATTTTTAGGAAGCTATTTTTCACTGTTCTCTATTTTGACATCTCTAAACCTATTTAAGCAAGGCTTTCAACACTATGAATTATCCTCTGCTCAGCTGAGCCTCATTCAACTTTAGCAGTGGCAGAGTGAATATCTGCAGTGGAGGTAAGACATGCTTCTACAAGGATTTTCTAGGGCGGATGAAAAATAAATTTGGCCACTTGTCACAATTACAGTTCAACTTTTTCATTTCTCATGATGCTTTTGAACTCGTGGTCTAGATTTATGCACTTCCATGCATGCAGGCAGAAATTTAAGGAAAAGTGACCTATGGGTTTTAGCAGGCCTATATCCCAATACCACTATTACATGAGGGATTTCATGCGCTAGTTGTTCTAGCACCAAAACTAATGCTATTTGTTCCCCATAATCTTAGGTATTTCAGTAACTCAGGCAATTTTTTAAACTTTTTCACATATCTCCTATTATCTTGCTAAGTCAAGACTTTGGCTCTACTCAGTGAATGTGCCTTTCCTTCACGTACACACATAACATTTTTTGGCTTTCCATTACTGTGGTCTCATCCCCTATAGGACTGCAGCTTTTTGTAGCCTGTGCTGTTCTAAGGTGCTGCTGCTTGGTTGGAGGGTTAACTTGTTGTTATATCAACCCAGCTGGCAGTGCAGCCTCATTGCTGTGCAGATGGCTTGATACAAACAGAGGTTTTACAAGCTAAACCACAAGCAGCTGTCTTGGTTTAAATAAAGGTTTTACAAAATCATTCACAGTTCCTGAAATTTGTGTTAATACATGTGCTGAACTACAATGCGAGTGGTTAGAACTGTGCATACCATTCATCTCTAACTCTAAAACTAGGTTTTCATTTTAATGGTGTAGTTTCCAATTGTCATGAAATATTATCTGTATTTATGAAAACTAGCTAAAGGAATGCAGGTGTTCCCTGACCAAACTTCCCACTTCTATTGATTTTCATGACACGTCCAGAACCCGTGATTAAAATTAGAGTGTTTTTAAATATAATTTGAAGAAAATTCTGATTTGCTTTTGCACAATTCTCTGCTTTTCCATCATTCAGAAATTTGAGACAGTATTTCATATTCTCACAGCAGATCTATTTAAACAAATGCACACATTTTCTGCTATATAATTTCTTAATCAACTATTTGGCTTTATTACTGCTCTGTGGCAAAGGATGTGCAGTTATCAAAAAAATATATATTTTATGTGATTCATCTTGTATATGCTTAAATATTTTTGTACCTAGATTTTTTTTTTTTTTTTAAGATCATTCAGATCAGTAGCTCTATAAATTCTGTCATCACCAACACAAACATAGCAATTAAAGCCTTCATCTGAGAACAACGGATGGCTGCAGATCAAGTCTTTTTCTTATTTTTTTAATTTCTTATCAAGAAGTATTATACAGGTTATATGGTACTGGAAGAATGAGGAGCAAAGTGGCCATAAGGTAATAACCTGCTTTGAAAGCAAACTGGAAATTGGATTTTGAGGAAGCAGAAAGATCAGTATTATTACACTTCCAAAGTGTAATAAAGTTACTCAAAGGGTAGGCTGTTAAGCCTTAGTTTCTGGGAGCATTTTTGAGCAAAAGGAACAGCCAGCATGGCTTCACTAAAGCAAAGCACCACTGGTCAACATCCTCTTCCATGAGGAAGTGACTGGCTCTATGAACAAGGGAAAAACAGTTAATTTATCTTACCTTGACTTCGGTAAGGCTTATAAAACCATCTGGTAGAGCATCCCTATAGACAAACTGGAGGGAAAGTGTTTGGACAGGCGTATGTTAAGGTTGGTGGAAAACTGGCAGGGCTAGCAGGCTCAAAGTGTAGTTTACAGCTTGCAGCCTGACTGTGGCTGGTGACAATTTTCCTTCCCAGCAATCTGTTCTGGAGCAGATGTAGTTTAACATCTCCATTCGTAACCTGGATGATGGGATGTGTACAATGCACCCTCAGCAAGCTTGCAGGTCACAACAAACTAGAAGGAATATGCTGGCAGGAATGTCTGCCACTCAGAGGAGCTTTGACAGTCTTGAGGAACAGGCTGGGAAAAACTTTGGGAAGGTCGGCAATGATAAAGAGGGAAATTCCAGCACGTGGGACAAAATAATCACATGTGACAGTAAAGGCTGGGCTCTGGCTGACTGTGGAGCAGCCCTATGGAAACCACCCTGGGATGCTGGCAAAGAACAAGTTAGATGAGGTTGCAGTGCCCCTATAGCAATGATATATCTGCATCAGCAAGAGTCTATTGAAAGGTCAAGAGAAGTGATGATTCCTTTCCTGCAAGCATCTGTGAGGGTCAGCCTGATCTATTATGTCTCCCTTTGGGCCCCCTTCCTCTCCAGTGTGAAAGAAAGACTGAGAAACTGAAGGACATCCATCAGAAATGAGAGTGGTTGGGAACATTTCCCAAAGATGTGAAATCTCTGTCCTTCCAGATTTACAAAAGTTGACAAGACAAGGCCTTGAGCAACTTCATATAACACTGAAGTAGGCCCTGCAAGAGTTAGGCTAGGGAGGTGGGAACTGTTTGTACTCCAGAAATCCCTTCTAACCTAAATTATTCTGTGATTCTATGATTAAGTTAAGCATAGAGGATGCCTATTTTTTCCCAGGAAATAAATGGCTACATTCAGTCAAAGCGATAAGGTCAATGAAAGCAATAAATGCCTTCTTAGAACAGCTGAAAATGGATTAAACACTGCCTTCAGCTACCGTAAGACTTGACTGCTTGTTGCCACTCATTGGCCAGTGACATAATTTGGCAGTGGCACTTTATCAGATAAATGTATCAGTCACTGGGGTGATACTTGTCCAGTTTGACTGATACTTGCCTGAACATCTACATCATCCCTTTAGGCACGCCTGGCTGGTAATCCATACACTATGCTCGTAATTGGTCTGTCTCAGACTTTGGAGTTTTGTGCATGGGGTGCATGCACAAAATGTTCAAACTTGACTGCTTGTACTTTTTCATGTCTTACGACCCTTCCATCTTATGCAAGTTTTAATAACGTAACTGACACAGAAAAGAGAGGAGAGCAGGCATGGTATCTCAGAACTATCCCTCGGGAAGGTGCTTTATAGAGAATTTGGTACAGCATTTTGTCCTCCTGTCAAGAGCAGTTAGAATGTCCTTGCTGGAGGAGTACCTGGATGAGAGGATAAAAAATGATAACCTGTGTTATCTGAAACATTTATTCTTCTATTAGTACATTTTTAGACTTCAATATACAGTATGCAAAACTCTTTTATCAATTTATGCATGTCAAGAAAAGTAGAAACCCAATACATTTTCATTTTACATGCTGGAGAGGCTGCCTCAGTGTTAATATGCTTTCAGCATACCCACAAAACTATTAGTAAGGCTAGGGTAATTCCCCTGTGAAAAGAAGCCATATTGACACATTAGAAAGACAGTAGATGATACTTATACCCTACTGCTAGGATTGGTAACAGCTTTTAACATCTGAGGTCAGGCACAAATGGTGAACTGAAAACAGGGTCCAACTCTTGAGCAGTATTTTGTATTTTTCCTAGACTGTATAATTTAGACTCCCAATGATTAAAAACATTTAGAAGACAACATTAAATCGAAGAAACAAATAACATACACACCAGCAGGATTCATGTCCGCTATCAGAAATTCAATGCAAAACATCATAAAAGAAAAACGGATTAAGTAATTTTAGTTTTTCCTACTTTTCAAGAGTATTTAGCTCAGCACAGATGATACTTCAGTACTCTCCAAGTATCAAATCCATTACTGTTTTCTTTCCACATGTAAGCTCAATACATACATTTAACTGCCATGATAACCTCTGTGGGAAAAGGGAAATACTGTGAATATTCAGGATCTCACCAATTCCTTTCCTTTAGCAGCCATAGGAGCAAGTAATACTCCCAGCTAACTGTAGTGTGCTTACAAACACACAGGTCCTCTTTAGGCCCAGTCAAAACCACTGGTGGAGGATTATACTAGAAAAGCCTATTCTTTATTTAGAGATCGTCAGTGTTCAAAGACCCCACAAATCTGTTTTGTTTTCATCATTTTTTTATATACACTCTCCTAAGTATTCAAATTTCAGTTTGCTTTTGATAGCCAGAGCAGGCTACCAAATAGACTCAGGGCGCACAACTCAGGCAGCATCCATGCCCTGGGCCAGCAGTGGTGAGAGATGTGGTCTCAAATAAATACTGATGAATTTCTTATACCACAAATAATAAATATTGTCATGGTAATTAATTCACAGATAGGAAATATACTGACTGGATTTATCTCAAGATCAAGACGGTTGTTTTAGATAATTTTTGGTCATGTAATGTGTTTGTCTTGACTGAATGTAAAGTTGATGAGAACTAACATTCTTACCTGTGATTCATGAAAAAGTCTGGAGTGTTTCCAGAGATTATCTTACTGTTACGCTTTATAACAAGTGATATAATTTAAATAATGTAATTTACCATGCAACCCATTTAGAATTATTTGCAATAATGCAGAGAAAACTGATTCTGCAACTACTACTATGCTCATGTGCAGTTACACTGAAATGCTCAGCACTCCTAATTCAACATTTTCATCAATGTGTTAATCTCAGTCTGTTTCTTTGCTTCCATTACAACCAGAATTAACTTCAACAAATCACCACAACATCAACATGATCACAGTGCAAAATCTTTCTTTTGCGAATACAAGAGGCTGGTTTTAAGGTAAGCTTTTATTCACTGAGACCTGTATTGGTTCTCACAGGAAAAAGAAGTCCGATTTGGTATTCAAAATGTAAACAGTGTGTACGTATGTTTTTTAGAAGTATACATACATCCATGGCTTATGAAAAGTTATATATCTATCTGATGCCTGTTAACATCAAATGGAATCTTTTAGACCTCTGAAAGACTGCCAACATTTTCTTTGGTAAATGGATCAGATCATAATAGGCAATATAAGTTATTCAATTTAGATCAGAGATTCAGGTTTTAGATTATACTGGTTAAATCCAGCATTTATATCCCTATACATCATGTAACATCTGTATTATTCCCACTATATCTATAAATCTAAAATGGCTAGCAACTATTGGTTCTTAAATTTCTTTATATCAGAATAGCAAAGTTACTGCTAACTGAGGCAGTGACTATATGCCAGGACAAGAACAGAAATCAGGTCTCTGCTCATACTCTTCACATTGACCTTACCAAGACTTGCCCATAACACATAGTAGAGAAAACTAAAAGACCAGTCATAGTAGATGGGGTCACTCAAAACAACTTCAAACATTTGAAACTAACTTGATTTAGTCTTGCACAGTATTCTGAGTTGGCATTTTGTCTAGAGTAAAATGTGAGCATGCCAGAATCTCTTGCAAAACACTTACCTGCTTCTGTGCTTAATGAAGAGCACAAGGCAAGTCTGTCTGATGATTAACAAAGTAGTTTACCACTGCTGTGAAAAACAAACATATTAAAGATGCTTTTGACACATTCTATCCCTCGACACTATATGAATTCATATTGAAAGTTTTGACTTGCAAGCTGAGCATAATCTAAATTGCCAGTCTTGCAAAGAGAGACAATAATAAATCTACCTTCATTCTACTATCAGCAGAAGACCAAGTGTTCATTAAGGCAAACATCTAGTTAAGAAATTTCCTTTTTCATCTTCCAGATGCAGAATCATAAGAGCAAGATAATGGGAAAGTCTTTTAGAACTTGAGCCCCCAATCAAACATCAGTGTGGTGACAGTTGTGGAGGCCAGTTTTACAGCAGAATTTGCCTAACTAAAAAGAGTATCTAAATTCTCTATGTAGTGTACTGGGGAGAGACTAGTAACCAAGAAGAATGTCCCCAAAAGGCAACATACTGAGCTAAAGGGACTGCTAAAGCAGACAAAAAAAGAGATGCCAGGCAAAAATCTGATCTTATTCTTGATCTAAACATTTACCTGCATCCCTGAGATCAAATTCACAGCACCAAATTCCTTCTGCACTTAGAGATGTGAATAGTTCCTTTGCGCTTTAAAAACAATAATATTTGTCGGCAAACAAATTGCTAGGCATTTCCATTGTATTTATTTGCCAAAAGTTTAGTATGAAATCCAAGCAGCATTAAACTTACGCTTTGTAGTCTTTGGGCATTAGCTGGACAAGGTAATGACCACCACAGAGATGCTGATCGTATTTTGCTGGATTGTGTCTGAGCTGCCCATCAGAAAAAAAAAACCCTCTAACAGAAATGAGAGAGATTTAAGAACAGGCAGCAGAAAATAACGGCAATAAGAGCTCTCTTATTTTTCCTTCCCTTTTTCAGTGAAGGATTAGTCGAAAGCCTTGAAGTCTGTAGGCAGGCATCTTTGAAGCCTTTAGTCTTAAGCAAAAGTTTTAACCATTTTAGGAGAGCTCTTTATCTGATGAGAAAATGCTTCTTTCAAGTACCAAGGAATTACCCTTGCCCTTACGATGGTGCAATAATGGTCAATGGCTTAACATCTGGACGGACATCAGTGGCAAGTGGTGTCCCTCATGCATCTGTACTGGGACCGATACTCTTTAATACCTTCACCAATGACATCGACAGTGGGATCGAGCACACCCTCAGCAAGTCTGTGGATGACACCAAGCTGTGTGTTGTGGTCGACATGCCCAAGGGACGGGATGCCATCCAGAGAGACCTAAACAGGCCCGAGCTGTGGGCCCAGGCTAACCTCACAAGGTTCACAAACCAAGTGAAAGATCTTGCACCTGTGTCACAATAACCCCCGCTATCAATACAAGCTGGTGGATGAAAGCATCGAGCAGAGCCCTTCCAAAAGGGACTTGGGGGTACTGGTGGATGACAAGCTGGACATGAGCCAGCAGTGTGCCCTCGCAGCCCACAAAGCCAACCGTATCCTGGGCTGCATCCAAAGAAGCGTGGCCAGCAGGGCAAGGGAGGTGATCCTGCCCCTCTACTCCATCATGGTGAGACCCCACCTGGAGTGCTGTGTCCAGATGGGGAGTCCTCAGTACAGGAGGGACATAGAGCTGTTGGAGCGTGTCCAGAGGAGGGCCACAAAAATGGTCCAAGGGATGGAACAACTCCCCTGTGAGGACAGACTGAGAGAGTTGGGACTGTTCAGTCTGGAGAACAGAAGGCTCCAGGGAGACCTGATAGAGGCCTTTCATAGACTCATAAAGGTTGGAAAAGACCTCTAAGATCATCTAGTCCAATTGTCAACCTAACACCACTATGCCCACTAACTCATGTCCCTCAGTGCCACATCTACACGTTTCTTAAACACCTCCAGGGAAGGAGACTCCACCACCTCCCTGGGCAGCCTGTTCCAGTGCCTGACCACTCTCAGAGAAGTTTTTCCTAACATCCAGCCTGAATATCCCCTAGTGAAGCTTGAGGCCATTACCCCTCATCCTATCACTGTTACCTGGGAGAAGAGGCCAACCCCCACCTCACCACAGCCTCCTGAAAAGGTAGTTGTAGAGAGCAATAAGGTCTCTCCTAAGCATTCTCCAGACTGAATAGCCCCAATTCCCTCAGCTGCTCCCCATAAGCCTTGTGCTCCAGGCCCTTCACCAACTTTGTTACCCTTCTTTGGACACGCTCCAGGGTCTCAATGTTCTTCTGGTAGTGAGGGGCTCAAAACCAAACACAGCACTCGAGGTGCGGCCCCACCAGTGCCAGTTACAGGGGGATGATCACCTCCCTGTTCCTGCTGGCCATACTATTCCTAATGCAAGGGGAACCTCTACCTCTAAGTTCCCCTTTACAGGCTAAATCCATCACCTGTAAGTGTTCTGACATTAGACCTGGAAAGGTGTCTGTGATCAAACCTCAGGAGAATGTTCTCTTACAAACTGTATGTTAGTAAGAAAGATTGTTAATGAAGATGGTGCTTCCTAAAACCTGCTCTCTCCAGTTGCCAGAAGTCACCATGATTTCTAATTTAGAGCTCTGGTAGGCTATTCTATCCATCAAAAATACAATGTCCTGGGACCCATTCCTACAGATTTATATAATTTCTCCATTTTCATTATGAACACTGTATTTCTTTTATATCTGCCCTACTTCTCTTTTTGTTTTCCCTTGAAACACAAATATTTTGTCACTTTGTTGGCTGTGTCATGTTTTTAACTATTGATTGTTTTTATTTTGCTCCATCCACAGAGGCTTACAAAACTATACTTTTTATCAATTATTTTTCCACTAGATTTATTGCTGATAACAGGAATTTGCCAATAGCAATGGCTTAAGGCAAGAATTAAGACCTCAGAGCTTTGATATATGTGAATTCATAAATAAAGCACCTGTTTTAATCTAACTTTCGAAGTCTTTTGTGTTGAGACAGTCAATAGTGCCAAATATTATGTTTTCTTTCCTTACATACACAATGCAACATTTTTTTAGACCTGAAAAGCTACGAATAAAGAACTCAAAAGCAGAACTCTTACTAGAATATGCTTCATGTTCACTTGATTTAGTTAGGTCTGGCTGAGAGCTGAATGCATGGAAAGGGAAATTGGACAGTACATTAACAGGAATTGATGTAGAACTTCAACATTTAAGACTCCACCTAGCGGATCATTTGTCAGAGTTCGACATCTAGTTGTAAAATGATTATGAGCCAAAGCACAGGCTCACTCTACTCAGAAACTGTGATTTGCAGAAATACCCAGAGCATAAGCAAAAAATCTCTGGTTTCAGATAAAATTCTGACTCAAATAACATTACTTCATATGTGACAGCTGAAGGCTAAATTTCTGTAAGTTCTATAATGCAAAGTTCTATATTACAAAATAGCTGACTCCAGAAATAACAAGAGTGGTTTATCAACAACAATAACACATAACCTTATTGAATATGTTTCTAATGATGTTTGGCTTAAGAGCCCTGTTTGTAATTACTATCTTCCACTGTCATCTAGTGTCCAAAGAAACTTTCTGCAAGTGTTCTGTGATGACACAGAAGAATGAAACGCTTTTTCACAACTTAATTTGAAAGGAAAAAAAAGGCAAACAACAAATCAAAAACCAAATCCACCAAACCAAATGAAAAATAAAGTCCCAAATTAATTCCTAAAGTTTTACCTGAAGTTTGGATATTTTCTTCTGTTTCTGTATTTACTCAGATTTGAAAAACTCTGTGCAGCTGAACAAGCACGTCCAGCAAGACATAGACATAAGATGGAGAAGAAATACAGAGCTTTGAAATACAATAGCATTACAAACGATGGTAGAAGGAATAGAGACTGAAGTTCCCATTTGTGTCTGAGCTTGAAGGGAATTAGAAGAATGTGGCTACAAGAAGGCACCAGCAAAACATCTCAGTACAATCAAACAGAAGAAATAAGTAAATCTAGTGGGGAAAGATATTACGACGTTGCTGAAAATCACACAAAGACGTAACAACAACAAAAAACTACTAAAACCCTGGCAGAACAAGAACATGCATTAGATATATTCCATGCTCTCCTGTGAATCACAGAATCACAGAACCACAGAATGTTAGAGATTGGAAGGGACCTCAAAAGATCATCTAGTCCAATCCCCCTGCCGAAGCAGGAACACCTAGAGCAGATTGCACAGGAATGCATCCAGGCGAGTTTTGAATGTCTCCAGAGAAGGAGACTCCACAACCTCTCTGGGCAGCCTGTTCCAGTGCTCTGTCACCCTCATTGTGAAGAAATTTCTCCGCATATTTAAGCGGAACCTCCTATGTTCCAGCTTGCACCCATTGCCCCTTGTCCTGTCACTGGATGTCACAATGAAGAGCCTGGCTCCATCCTCCTGACACCCACCCTTTACATATTTATCAACATTAATTAGGTCACCCCTCAGTCTCCTCTTCTCCAAGCTGAAGAGACCCAGCTCCCTCAGCCTTTCCTCATAAGGGAGATGCTCCACTCCCTTAATCATCTTGGTGGCTCTGCGCTGGACCCTCTCCAGCAGTTCCCTGTCCTTCTTGAACTGAGGGGCCCAGAACTGGACACAATACTCCAGATGCGGTCTCACCAGGGCAGAGTAGAGGGGGAGGAGAACCTCTCTCGACCTACTAACCACACCCCTTCTAATACACCCCAGGATGCCATTGGCCTTCTTGGCCACGAGGGCACAGTGCTGGCTCATGGTCATCCTGCTGTCCACCAGGACCCCCAGGTCCCTTTCCCCTACGCTGCTCTCCAACAGGTCAGTACCCAACTTGTACTGCTTCCTGGGGTTATTCCTGCCCAGATGCAAGACTCTACACTTGCCCTTGTTAAATTTCATTAAATTTCTCCCTGCCCAACTCTCCAGCCTGTCTAGGCATCCCTGGATGGCAGCGCACCCTTCTGGCGTGTCAGCCACTCCTGCCAGTTTTGTATCATCAGCAAACTTGCTGAGGGTGCACTCTATCCCCTCATCCAAGTCGTTGATGAATATATTGAACAGCACCGGTCCCAGTACCGAACCCTGGGGGACCCCACTAGATACAGGCCTCCAACTAGACTCCATCCCATTCACCACAACTCTCTGGCTTCTTTCCTCCAGCCAGTTCACAATCCATCTCACTACCCGATCATCCAGACCACACTTCCTCAGTTTAGCCGCAAGGACACTGTGGGAGACGGTGTCGAAACCTCCCTCCTTCCAACATGAGGTAACAAGAAAGCAGACATGGCTGATTTGAGACATTCTCCAGTGCACTTGTGTGGTATTTCAGTGAGCACACTGCCTGTGTGGTGAAAAACTGAGCCCTATTCAAAGCAATTGTGTTTAAGCCTTACTCTTCATAAACACTTCTGTTTATCATTTTGATTAGTATTTCAATAGAACTCGTAAAAATATTGCACTGAGAATATTTGACCACCATTTCATAGAAATATTTACTCATTTTCAAGGTGAAAGATCACATGAAACTCTCGTTTCTACTTAAACATGTACTTGCCACAGCCAGGTTTCATTTCATAATATTCACATAATGCACAAGATATTCTGAGAAAAGCGGGGGCTGTGCTCACATATCCATGAAGAAATAGGATTAAAATAAGCTTCAATAACCTGAGATGTCGTTAATGTATTTCCCTGCTAGAATTAGCCTCCAGGAACCAAGGCACCCGACTGTAAAATGACAAACTTAACTCAAGGCATTAATATCATTATTGACTGTAAGGTTGCTGCCAAATGTATATTACCTGTTTGCTTTAAAAATGTTATTCCAAGAGAAAAAGGCAATATAGTGAAGTTAAATAACCCAAGGTGACATAAGGGTAATGTATTAACATAAAACATATTAATAAAAGGCTGATTTTTTTTAAAAAAACACCTTCATAAAAAATAAATACCATTTATGTACGCGAGTAAGTAATTCAAATACAGAAGCAACCTTAATTCTGCCATTTTATGACCTTGTAAGGATATTAAGGTGTTGAAAGAAACTTTCAGTCTTCACAAATCAGATTCATGTCACCTTAGAATGCAAAACAATATTGAGCATATTAAAATTTTTCGTTAAATTATAGTAATTAAAGAATGAATAAATGTTGCAATGATTTAGATGTTTAAGAAAATCCATATTCATCTGCTGACCTTCACAACAGCAGCAATATTCTCAGCTGAAGAAATCTTGGTGTCTATATAATTTAAAATTAAAAAAAAAATAGAGCCTTCATAAGAACTTGATTTTAAAGTATTTATTTGGAAGTCAGTACTAGCAAAGAAAAAACCCTTGCTGTTCTTGGTTAAGTTAGATAAAGACTTTCAGTAGGTAAGGAGAATGAAAGTTTCAATCTGCTTAGCAGGATTTTTCTTAACCTTTACGTTCTCTTCCTGTATTTACTAAGTATGTTTTCCAGTTTTTAGTCAGCAAAAGAAATAACTTACTGTCACCCCCTTTCAACACGTGGCTTACAGTAATGAGTGATAATGTCCTGATTATAGATTTCTGGGTAATGAAAAAAAGGCTATATTTAAGTCCCTGCATGTCCTTTTGAGAGGTCCATATGGCAAATGCCAAAGACATCTGGAACCCAACAATATCCCTATGTGCATTATTTATTATCCTGTCTATTTCTTACAGATTAACTTACAAAATTTCAGTAGCTTAGGGTCCTGAAAGTGTTTTAATGCATTTTCCATAAAGAAAACAATTTATTCTGTAAACCTGAACCATAATTTCCTTGCATTGAAGTGTGCAGAAGAAAAATCTAACAGTAGCTTTATAACTCACTAAAAATACCATACCAGAGATGGCTGTCCCATCTAAAATATTGCTTTAAGAAAACAAAAAAATTGCTCCAGAAATATTTTTTTCATTATGAAACTGTTATTTTTGATTTTTGAACATAATAATCTTCGACTGGAACGTAACCTTGGAACCTGTTAAGCAGTGTAATACATTCTCAGTCCTTTGTGAAATGAAGTCTCTGTGTATCTAGATGATAAAGTATCTAGGCATCGGTACTTAAACGTTTGATGTCATGCTATTTTGGATCTCTAAATTTATAGTTGTTCTTTGTTAGAAAATTAGAAATTTTCAAGGATATGCCTTTTTGCATATAGTAAATGACTTCCAGATAACTTTGCACTCATTGGACTGTAAAAGAAACAGAAGCTAAATTTCCTTTGTGAAACACTGCCTAACCTCAGCAAGCATTCTGCATGCAAGACACTGTATCACAACTCAGTAGAAATTCCTAACACGCATCTTTAATGAAAAATATTAAAAAAGCAAATAAATCCTTGCTAAATGAGATATTGGAAAAATAGTTAAGGACCAATTAGTGAGGAATAAATAAATTGTGAAGGACTGATATGCAGGCTGTTAGACCACTGTATTGGTTTTAATGTATAAACACCCACTTCCTAAAAAAAAAAAAAAAAAAAAAATCCAAAAAAGCAAATATGAAAACTTATGAAACCATGCATCAAGAGAGGATTTTGTTCCCAAACATACTCCACATGTTTAGAGAAAAACAACACTCCAGCTCAAAAGCTTGCTTTCTGGCAGAATCAAAATCTAAAGGCTAACAATGTCCTCTAGTGTTGCTTTTTCAGAACTGCAATATCGTGTTGCTAGCAGTAAACCACAGCATCCATGTAATAGGTAATTCTAGACTATACTATGGTGTGTGGGGTGTAATGCAGAAGCAGCTCTTGATTTCAAAGAAGAAAAAATACTTGTTCTAGTAAATAAAGCTAACAGCAGCATAAGCACTCTCCCATTTCTCTTAAAAGCTAGTGAAAACTCATGAACAGTACTTGTTTGGATTGATAGCTCCTGTTTCTGACAACGGGGGGAAAAGCTTTCTGTGCTCTTCTTTGCACCTGCTCGGAGAACAGAGACTGTGGCTCAGCTGAGACCCCACTCCGGCTGGTTTGGAAGCCCAGGACAGGCAGGACATGGGAGCTGGAAAAAATGAACTAAACCCCAACAACAAATGCAAGTGAGAGGCTATTGTATGTCACACTATTGCTGGCTATGCATCCTCTAGACCTTCTGTGGAGAAAGGACCGAGCAGCAGTTATAAGCTGCGCTTCATGCAACAAGGCTGTTACTGCGCCTGCACAGACAAACACCCCTGTTGCATATTGACTTCAATAGCCATAAGCCTCAACAGAAAGGGCCTAGATACACAGATATGTTTAGAAAAAGACAGTACCACGACATAAATCAGTTGCTTGTTTAGGCTTGAGAAGGAGCACAACACTTCTCTTTGGTAACACCACAGACACAGGCCAAGAATCTTTGGCCTAACAGCTGCAGCTCAGACCTTGCTCCTGTGCACCTATTTGAGAAGTGAGATTAATTGTTTCTACTATATATTGAAAATACCTATTGCAAGAAAAATGTCTTTAGGGACAAATTGCTATAGCAGCATGGTTAAAAAGATGAAATGAAACCTTCTGTGATACCCCAGTGCATCTTAGAATCACAGAATGGCTTGGGTTGGAAGTGACATCAAAGACCATCTAGTTCCAACCCCATCTTGCAGGACTCCAGAGGTCTGCATAAACACAGCTGAAGTATCCCAAAATAATCTCACAGGTTCTTCCAGGGTTTGCTCTTGTCACCAGGCACTGAAGAGTGCAACACTTCTCAGCCTAATTCCACTTTTGGATCTAGCTTGCTTTCACTTGCTCCTCACTTTTCTTCCTCTCAATGTTTCTCTCTTTTTAACGACAATGTTAAGCACACTGCTGAGCTTCTCCTTACATCTGTAGGAGCTTTCTGACATTTCCTTTAATTGCCTCAATTTTATTGCTACTTGCTGTGTCAACATGGATGTGTTCTTTTTTCAGAGTACACCTGTGCAACACTGTAGCCACTCTATACCTGCAATCCGACATGATTTTTATTGTAGAGTTTCAGAAATGCAATCCTGTCATTAGAGAAAAAGTAACCATAAAGCCTACAATCCAAAGTTCTCCAGCTCGGTCTTTCAAAAATAATCTCTCATAAATAAGCTGGAAAAAAAAAAAAATCCTCCTGCAAACAAATCTGGACTAACTAATTAATGAAGTGGAATTTATGGTCGTTTAGTGACCACCAGTAATGTTTGTCTCACACTCAGAATGGGTGCACTTTGGTCAGATATGGGGATGTACGTAAACCTGGCACTTGCTTTCACTTAATAATCCAAAGGTAATGAGCAAAACTGACCAGCCAAGGTAAGTACAAAGATAAGCATGGATGAAATGAAGTGTTCTTTCAATGGATTTAAAAAGCAGATGAAAATCCCCAACTCCATAATCTAGAGAAAGCTAGCACTAAGAGCCTATCCAAATTCAAAAATATACAAAAGAAAGAGTTATAAATTACACAGCAGCAACAACAAAGTTAATCAGTACTACGTGACAGACCAAAAAAAAAAAAAACAAAAAAGGGAAATAGCAGCAAAGTGAGCTGCAAGTTATGAAACATGAAAAACTGGAAAGCTGAAGGGCAGAGCCAGCCAAGGCAGGGGTCAATCGGTCTTTTGTTCCCCAGGTTCTAGAACTAACATTGAGCTTATAACACGCTGCTGAAAATGTTAACGACATAAAAATTGTCTACTGATAATTGTGGAAGTTCCTAGACCCTTGCTAGGGATTAATAATTTGAGTGGGTAAATCCAGGTAACTTGGAGTCCTACACTGTGATCCACTAAAGTTGATACTGTTAAAAATATGAAACGGAGGGAAACTACAGAAGACTAAAATGTAGGGTTCTAACGTCAAGGCAACGTTCAAAACTGGCAAATGGATAAAACTAGTTAGTCTACAGTCTGATGCGATGCCTTCACCACAGATTTTCATCACGATGCCAACGGTTCGATTCAGTTAAAACAGCTGAACCAATTAAGAACACTGTTAATCCTTCTCAGAATGGTTTCATGAAAATGGATCCAAAACTTCACTGACTCGGGTTATGTAGCTGATGAAAATAGACATGCTACTTACTGAAGCTTGTTTCTTCACAATTACATTATGAACACAGCAAAACACTATGCACAAATCTGATTTTGTATGGACACCGTAAAAAATGAAGAAAAGCAAAAACCCAAGCCAGTCTTCACGAAAATCATCCTATTTACAATTTTTATGGTGGTCAGATCACACTTTGAATGCATTTTTCTTATTTTCCTGTGCCCAAATACCAATGCAGATAGTAATCTGCATTATCTGTAACTTGCATCTTTAAGTAGAGAAGAGTAATCTGTAGTTAGTAGAGATTAGCCTCCATTTCAATGTCCTTTATACATTGGTGGATAAATATAATAAATGTAATCATTTTAGAAATACATTTTAGAAAAGCATGCATTTTATGAGCTTTGGGTATTTTAAACTTCAAAACAGCCTACCATAGTCTCCATCCCTTTAAACAATTCCTTCTCTGCACTGACATCCACAATCTATACAAGCTTTTAAAATGCATGAGGAATATAAATGATGCAATGAAACCAGCAGACGTTGGAGTTGCTACATTGCAAAGCTCGGATGCAGAGCAAATTCCAAAGCTGCAAAGCCCTGAAAGAGGATTCTGCCAGCACCCACGCTTGATCTCATCAATGAATATAAAAAAGCTCCTAAGAATGAGTAATGAATGCAAGTACACTCAGAATAGTCAGTTCTTTTTTTTTTTTTTTTTTTTTTTTTTTTAATAGATGGTTTTTTCTTTTCACAACTCATCTTCATGTTGGCACAAAGTGGGTTTTATACATGCAGTTTAAGGCTTTCAGTAATTTATTTAAAATTAATTAATAAAATGTATTAAACGAAGAGATTCTGCATCTTAAATATGTAGTTTGTGTTACTAGAAAGCTTGTGGGCAGGGGGGAGGGCGATTATAGGCTAATATAAAAGCGAATCTGTTCTTTTTAACAACAGAAGAAAAGAGTAAAAAAAAAAAAAAAAAAAAAAAAGAACCCAAATTGCCAACTTAGATTACATGTAATCATACTTTTTCTAGCCTTTAAAAAAATAGACTGCATATTAAAACCTAAATATAGAAGGAGTGGACAGTCTAGAAGTGTACGAGGCTGTCTCAGGGCGGTTCCTGACGAGGTGCATCGGCAGGCTGGGTACTGGGGTGCTGGCTGGCTCGTGGCCCCAAACCCCTGTCCCAGAGCAATGCTGCCATTTGAACCCGGCTTCCTGTGCCGTGCCAGGTGTTACAGTCAGAGGCAAAGCTCACTGCTGGGGCTGGGAGGAGCAGCCTCACAGGTAAGCCTGCACCCCTTGGCTTATGAATTAGTTCTTTATGGTTACTGAACCAGGACAGTGACTGACGCAAACACATGAGGATGGGAACACATGAGCTGTGAACAGGGAGACCAGCAGGTATTTAGAACGCTGCTTTGCAAATGGGGGCAGCACATCCTGCGCTGTAACTGTAAATCAAAAAGAGGTGTCTCACTTGAAAAAAAAATCAGCTTTCTAGCAACTTAGGCCAAATGAATACCCGGTATAACTTCCTGAACCCAAACATCTGCTTATATAAATTTTCTTCGTAGTAGGAATTAGACAACATTTAAAATTATAAATGTACACGTAAATGTGACTTAAGTGCTTATACATATATAAAGCTGCTACACATTATAAAAGTCAGTTCTGCTCCCAGTAACATGCAATACTCAGTACTGCTAACACAGCAATGCCTTTATATAATTGCAAATATTGTTGCTGCTGTTCCGCGCAGTCTTTAGTGCACTGTTTGGCCTTGCTGTGTTCAGCATCCTCCAGGTGTTGCAGAGAGATGGTGGTGTGGGAAGATTCGGTGATTACATTACACACAGATGCGGTCTCTAATTCAAAATAAGCTATGGAGGATTGTTATATGATTATTTCAGCAGACTGTGGCCCTTTCAGAGCTTCTCTTCTTAACCACTTCTGAAGGTAGATCCATTCTGACTCTTTTATCTGAGATTTAAATGCCATTTGCATATTTCTGCCCAGGACCAAAACCTGATCTCATGACCTAGATGTTAAATTGAAGCTAACTATCCTCTTCGTGCACAGAGCTCGGGGAATGACCTTGAAAAATCAAGTTACTCACTTATGAATTCAAAACCTGTGCATTAAGACTTGCAGAGACGTATTGGGAAGAGTCAACGCTCAAATCACCAGTTAGGAATGATCCATACAAGAGTCAGAGGGAGTGGTGTGTTTTCGAAAATGGCATCAGCTGCTCCTGAGTCATTGACCATTGAGAAACAACTTACTGAGAGCTTATGGACCAGCCAGCGCTCTGGAAAAAAGCCAAGCTGGTGGCTGATCCGGGTTTTTGTCACCAGACCTCACTCTGGTACTGTGGGACTGTGCCCCTGTCCACAATGATGGTGCTTCCAGCTTGAGAGCAGCTCCCCGACTACAGCTGCACAAAGATGACCTTTAAGAGATGCACTCCTTGGTATACCCAACTTAACACTCCAAATTAAAAGCACACAGTGGAAAACTCCTTCAGACTTCTAGTCTATTTTACAGAATGTGAAAAAAAAAAAAAAATGTTTGGGTGAATCCTGAGCAGTATGTTGAAAGAATGATGACTTAAACTTGGTGCAGCACTTTGAAAATGTGAAAAATTATCAGCAGCCCTAACTTAATGCTGTCTTTTGTTATACCCTGAAGCAAAATAATCTTCATAAAATATTGCTTTTCAGAGCAGATCTGCTAGATATAATGCTAAACTTTTGTCTGCTTTTGTTCAGACAGGCTCATGAACAAAACCTGTAATTAGTTGCTTGGCATGAAGTGGCTCTGGATCACTGTGGAGGAAGCAACATAATGAAATGTTACGAGACCAAGCCAGACCAACCTGCTCTGCTGGCAGTGCTTTGCTTACTTCTGTTCCTGCTTCAGTCCTTCCTGAGCTGCTTCTGAAATAGAGCAGTGCCACATGTGCCACCAAAGACCAAACAGGGCTTAAGTGCCCAGAGGCTCCCTTGATGCAACTGCTGAAAGCCTGAGCAGCAGAGGTGCTTTGTCAGAAAACTACCAAGCCTGGTGGCACTGTGGTGGCACCTACTATTGCTTCTCCTGCTGGTCCTCAAACTGCAGCCTGCTGCCCTCAGCATACCTGGCCAGACAACTTTAATGGGGCTCCCTGGTGCTCCAGGCTTACTAAAAACCTTGTTTTAACTCTGCCTTGCTTCTCTGTTCAGAGCACATACTGCTCTTGCTATATGAAGTTCTGCATGGACGTCATTCTGCTCATGCTACAGGTTACTCCACCATTTAAGAAGGACATTTTAGGGAAAAGGTAACATCAACTTAACTACAGTTAGATCACACAAAGCTGCATTGAGTTGCTTTCTTAGAAGCTCGTGTGATACTTCCCATTAAATTCTGTCTGCCCCTTTCACTACCAACGCCCTCTCAGCTCTATCCACTGCTGCACTCTGAGGTGCCAGCAATGTCCTTCAGGATGCGGGCAACCAGGCTGTGTTACCCAACAAGCTGCGGGACTCAGAAAGTGCTCCTCTATCAAGCGCCACAAGGCAGCACCTGGGCGTGGCGAGGCCTGCCTTACTTCCAAAATCCAACAGGAGTGGTGTCTTCCCAGACCAAATACATGTCTGCACAGGCTGTGGCTGCTCAGTGTTGTCTTTACCAGGACTGACAGGCGGGCAGCTCTTCAGCCTGGCAGAAGGAGCTAACAAGTTTACCACGAGAACCGTAAGCCTGGTGCAGCTTGTGTGAAGGGGTAATTTATAAGCTGATAACTAGAAGGAAAAAATAAAGTTAAGTGAAGGGCTGTGCACGGGAGGTTTAAACAGGCCAAAGTGAAAATCTCAGGTGAGCAGGAAGAAAACGCTGTATATAGGAAACCTATTTATTTTACTAAATGCACTAGTTCTGCAGGTTCAACACGAGGTGCCTGCGCTTTCCTTGGCATTCCTCTTCTTATGCGCTTGCTTCATATTCCGGCCGCGAGATCGCGCTTTGAATTTCTTCCGTTCTACACCCCGCTGCCTGTGGCGTATGTAAAGGAAGAAGGAGAGGTCACGGGCTGCAGCAGAACGTGTGACCCGGCCACGTGCAGCGCTCAGGGGAGCGCAGCTGCAGAACGTCCTTCAGCTCACCCGCAGCTCGGAGCGAACCTTCCCCACACCCCCCCGACCCGCTCTTACGCGGCTGAACCTCCAGGGCGGCCTAAAGCAAAAGAGAAAGCTGAAGGCGGCGCGCGCGCAGCCCGCTGTCCGCGGCCGCCCTCACAGCCCTCGCGGGGAGGCA